>CM047813.1:55952018-56158443 GCA_026214975.1 Gentiana macrophylla
AGAAGTGGTAGAGGTGAAAGGAGTTTGCCTATCACTAAAGAAAGGACTCACTTGATGAATTCAAAGAATTATACATGAAATTTGAATTGAGTGAATCAAATCAATCTCATCCTACCTGAAGCATAAGTGGTGGAAAGAAGTGAATCCACTACATTGATTTCACTTTGATTGAAAATGAATGGATGAGAGACATGATAGAAGAAATCAGAGCCTACCAAGAGCAAGTGGAGAAGGCTAGACAAGATAAAGATAGAAGACAGTAGATCAGCATACTTAATCTGTTTTATCTTTGCTGTATCTAGACTGTAATACTTTGAACAAATGATTATAATGAGATATGGCTGAAATTTGTTCTGTTTTTTTTTTAATATTTTTGCTTTGCTGTTAGGTGAGGGTAGTGGCATCATCACCAAAAAGGGGGAAATTTTTGGACTTATTTTTAAGTTTTAGTGATGAGTGCCGGACTAAGCTGATATAGAGCAAAGGCAAAAGATGCTAGATCAAATGTATAGGCTTGTTAGAGTTTGATCTTTGACTAGGTTTGATCAAACAAGCCTTTGTAATAGTCACCGATTTATATCGTGATGAGTCTATATCGATGGGGTAAATAGGTCGATGAGACTAGTCGGGAATCTCACGAAGGCGAAGGTGAGGCTCAAACTTCGATTAATGAAGGCTAAGGGATCAAACTTAGTAATTAAAGTCAAGGATATGGAATCGAAATTTAGGAAAGTGCAGTGATGACCTAAATCGATTACATATACCTTGTGCGAAAGATCTAAGTTCCTTAAGTTGAATGGTGATTGGAACTTAGTTATTTGCAAAAGGTGTAATCTAACTTAACAAATAAAAAGTAAGATAAAAGAAGTCTGCTGCATTGTTTTTTAAACACAGACAAATTATAGTTCGAGATGAGTGATAGGTATCTCGATGGTGATGAACTGCGGATATATATACCTCGGTTAATTCAAGATTACATTGGAAGATTACATGGATAAGGACATCCAACTACCTCGATTTATCAAATAAATCAATGGTGAGATTAAAAAGACGTTGGGATGATTCAGGACTTTATCCAATGCTTTTAAGTCAAAGGGTGGATGAGCGTTGCATTACAAAAAGGATTACGGCGATGTCGATCCTATGAATAGTGACGAGTAAAGCAAGTCAAATGGGACAAAACCAGGAACAGTCTTATTTGAATGTCAAATACAAGTCACATGGACTCCTACCTATACATAGAGGACTTACAACTCGAGAAAATGATGATGAACTTTTAGAAAAATATAAGAGATAATTACAGTGCAAGAACACCTGCTTGAACCTCTTGAGCTTAAGGCAACTAATCCAGAGAAAATCTTCAAGTGTATTACATATTCAAGCTACATCAAGTTTACACACTTGAAGACTTTGCAAAGTCTTGATTATATCATCCTAATCAAGTGCAACAAGCGAATCATTTACTTGATTCAATCTTTATTTTACAAAGAACTTCTTGAAGGCAGTGAAGCATCTGTTGGAGTGTGAAAGACTATTGTTTGTGGTGGAGCTAGTGAAGAGGCAATCCTACCCTTCAAGGACCCGGTGGAAGACTTTGGAGCAACAATCCTACTGTTCCTAGTTTTCGGTTTGTGAAGCCATAGTTATTGGTGAAGGACAAGCATCTTAGGAATCTTTGTAACAGCTACATCAAAGATCTCTAGTGAATTACCTCAACATCACATGAGAAGAGTGGTGAGCGAGGATTACACCACAGGAACCACTATAAAATCTGCATACTTACACTTTCTACTGATTACATTCTCGCATTTAATTTATTATACACATCAACCTCTTGAATCTAGCAACTGAAATCACACACATACACTCTTTGAGTATCCAATACTTAGTATAATATTTAACAACAAGTAACAAGGCTTAATTTTGATATAATTCCATTGCACAAATTCGATAAACTCAACTATCAGTGAGACTCTTTTGTGTATCGATGAGCTCTTGAGGTGTCACAGAACTCTTGAGTTTTAAGTGTAAAGTTTATTCACCCCCCTCTAAACTTAACCAAAGCCTTTTCAAGGGACCAACAAAATTTGTTCCACATGTTCCAACTCGGACAAAGTACAACACACCTTTATTCTTCCTCCGAAATAAGCAAGGTTGCTTGAGGAGGATCAAGTGAAAGGTAGCCATGCTACTTCATAGCCAAGAAGGGAAGAAAATCGGCTTTACATTGCCTAGGGACCATGGATAACATCCGTGGTACAGCCTAGAGCGAAAGAATACGGAAATAGAAAGACATGTCGAACCCGAAAAGGAGGCATGGGGAATCATTTGGTAGAGCAAAGTATTGTCAAAATCCCTATCATCAAGGAAAACACAAAGCGAATTAGAAATAATTAAGCGACAAATGGAAGAACTCGGAGGTAGAGACGACCAAGGAATCTAAACCCACAGGGGACTAGTGTATTGCATCATGATATCCTCTCGGTGGCACCCAGAGGAGGTACGCATTATCCAAATTTCACCAACTATCATGGTACAACAGATCCTTTGGACTGGCTATCGGCCTTTCATATCAAAATAAACCTGTGTACCTCAACCGAGAAGGCATGGTGCATTTCCTTCATGGGGGCCATGCAAGATCGAGCGGCTTCATGGATTCACAGCCTGCCTCTGGCGTCAGTTCTCTCTTGTGATGATCTGGTTAACAAATTCACCGCCGAGTTCAAATCAGTCGGAGGACCTAAGAAAACACACATCGACCTATACGGGGTTCGACAGGGAGGCGGTGAGTCAACTTGCAGTTAGTACGAGTGGTTCTACAAAGTCTACGAGCTGACAAGGGGTTTGGCTGACAACATGGTAATGAGAATCTTTGAAACAGGGCTGAGTCTAGGATACCTCAAGTCTTACGTTGCATTCAACCTTCTGACTAATCTCCAAGAAATGCTATGTTCGGCCAGAAAATACGTTGCAGCGGCGTGAAGTGAGGTACCTCACCCCCCACAAGAGGAAGCAAAGGGCGATCGAAGCCCACCAATAGAATCGAGAGAAACATGGATCGAGACCTCAAAAGAAAGAAAATTTTAAAGAGGAAAATTGGACTCCCATCAAAGTTTCTTACACACGATTAATACATGAGATAAAAGATGAGTTGCCTAAGCCCTTCCCTATAAAGCCGGATAGAAGGCGTGATCAGTCTAAATATTGAGCCTTCCACAAGGACAGGGGTCATGATTTCGAGGCTCTACCAATTGAAGAAGGAGTTCGAAAAGCTGGCCCGAGCTTGTCACGATCACTACTTGGAGAAAGCGGCGGAGGAGCAAACCGAAATGACCGACAAGCACGTCAATATGACCGAGAAATCTACATCATCACGGTGAGTCCTCCTAGTAACAATCAGATCAAATGCAGGATAGGGTCTATCAACAAACATATGGAGAATCCTCCCGTCTTACGGGCGTGAGCGACCACTAGCTTTCACCAATCTTGAGCTAAATAATGACAACTAATGTGGAGGACTCATGTCTAAGTATCTCAGTGGTCACGAACAGATTGAAAGTAAACCGAGTGAGGATAGACACCGGGGCGTGCAGAGATATTTTGTATTACAGCTATTTTTGGGAGTTGGGGTTTGGTGATTCTAGCTTACCGCCGCACAATGGTACCCTTGAGGGTTTTATGAACCATGGGATACAGGTAAAGTGAGCCATTGATCTGGATGTGCAAATGGAGGACAATGCCCCTTTCAGAACTTAAAGGTAAACTTTCTGGTGGTAGATCTACAATCAAATTATAACATGATTATTGCAGCACCCGCAATAAGACAAATTCAAATGGTTGTCTCGATCCCACATCAACGAGCAACATTCTATGTGGATAATATGATTGGGGTAGCGGTTAGTGAGCCCGCAGCAGTACACACGTACATCCACACCTCACGGACAGAGGGAAAATGGGCTCAAGCTGAGGGGCCAGAAGCGAGCCTAATAATATGGTAAGGCAATTGATCCTTCTGGAAGTTGAATGTGAGACCTTACAGGTCAGGGATGAGCCAGACTTCACGTACCGCTGACGGCGAGCTGATTGAGGTAATCATTTACGATGCTTATCTTGATCCAAAAGTTAAGATTAGGGCTCATCTATCGGAAGGGAATGAGGATTTAGTTGCTCAGTTAAAGGCAAATATAGATGCTTTCGCATGGGTGGTCATTGATATGAGGGGCGTCGAACGAGAGGTCGCGTTGCATCATCTGAACACTGACCCCTCAAACAAACCGATTCAACAACGCGCCAGATAGTTCACCCAGGAGAAAGAATCCGCCATCAAGATTGAGGTCGGTAAACTCATGCAAGCGGGAATCATCAAAGAATTGGCATATCCCACATGGCTCGCAAATGTAGTCATGGTCAAGAAGCATAACGACAAATGGCAAATGTGTGTAGATTTCACAGACATCAACAAAGCACATCCGAAAGACCATTATCAACTCCCCATAATTGTGAGGTTAGTAGACTCTATCGCCGGCTTGAAGCGTTGAGTTTCTTAGATGCATATTCCGGGTATCATCAGGTCAAGATGGCGGGGCGATAAGGAGAAAACAAATTTTAGGGCGCGCCAGAGCCTCTATTACTATGAAATGATGCCCTCGGTTGAAAGCGTGGGCTCAACCTATCGAAGAATGGTAAATAGTGTAATTAGCTCGCATATTGGCGAATGGAGTCTTATATTGGCGACATGGTTGTCAAGTCACCAACCGGTGGTCACGCCGCCCGATCTGGCGAAACATTCACAAATGTGCGTCGACATTCAATGAAGCTCAACCCGGCCAACTGCACATTTGGGGTTGGAGCAGGAAAATTTCTAGGGTTCATGGTGGATCCACGAGGGGTAAAGAGGCATATACCAAGAAAATTCAGGCACTAATCAACATCGTGAGCCAACCACAATTAAGGAGGTACAAAGGCTCAATGGCGGATTAAAGCTACAGGTCAATTCATATCAAAATCTGCCGAAAAATGCATACCCTTTATCAAAATTCTCAAGGGTAGCAAGAATTTTCCTAGGATGAGGAATGCTCTAAGGCCTTTCAGGCCTTCAAAGAATATCTCGAGAGGCCACCACTTCTGGTTAGTCCCCTTACGGGGGACAATCTATTCTTTTATTTGGCGGCATCGGATTGGACCATAGCAGCCGTCTTGATAAAAGAAGTGGAGACTCACCAACAACCCGTATTCTATATAAGTAAGGCACTCAGTCCGGTGGAAAAAATATATTTCAACATGGAAAAGCTAGCTTACTCACTTGTGATAGCGGCTCGAAAACTGTGAGGCCATTTCACCTCACATACGATAATTGTCATGACAGACAGTCCTCTACTTCAAATACTTCACAAACAGACCTTCAAGTCGGTTACTTCGATGGGCCATAGAGATTACCGAGTTTGACATCCTCTACCAACCTAGAAAAGTTATCAAGGCCCAAGCTTTAGCCGACTTTATTGCGGAGACTAGCATCAGCTCAGAGCAGTCAGACGCCCTATCTGCATCGGAACACATAGATGAAACCCTAAAGCCAGCTGTTGCTTTATATGTAGATGGCGCTTCCAACCAAAATGGAAGCGGAGTGGGGTTATCTTATCCGAGCCGGGCACAACGGAGGAGATTGAAAATGCTTTAAGGTTCGAGTTTAAGGCAACACACAATCAATTAGAATACGAGGCCGTATTTGCTGTGTTAGATCTAGCACGAGAAATGAAGGTACGTAACGTACAAGTCTACCTTGACTCTCAGCTCATTGTCGAACAAAATTCTGAGTGGTACGGGACCCGATGCGGAATCTTAGAAAAGTATCGTGAAATTTTCCAACAAATGAGGCGAGACTTCGACTATTGCGAGTTCACCAGAATTCATAGGAAGGATAACGAAAGAGCTGACTATCTGTCAAGGTTATCCTTGGAGGAGGAGATAGCCGCCCATCAATAATGGTGGAATATCGATCCATCCCCACAGTTGGAAAAACAGAAATCATGGACATCGATATACTGATTCAGACTCCGTGCTGGATGGATGACATACGAGCGTATATCGAAACATGTGCTCTACTAACAAACCCAGACAAAGCTCGTACTCTCAAGAGACCGGTGGCTACATATATTTTGAATGATGAGGTACTCTACAGAAGGTCTTTCACCAAACCACTTCTCAAATGTGTCTGGAAAGAGGAAAGTGAAAAAATTCTGGCAGAATTACATCAAGAAGCATGTAGGGGACATCCCGTGAGTCATTCCCTAGCTCAAAAGGTCCTAACCGCGGGCTACTACTGTCCGTCGATCATACAAGACTCCGAAAAGCTCATCAAGGCGTGCCCTGAATGTCAGATACACACAAATATACCCAGGCTACCATCTGTTGAACAAAATATTTTCATCTCGGCTTGGCCATTCGACATGTGGGCCTCGACTTGATCGGACCATTCCCACCAGGAAGAGGAGGTTGCAAGCTTGTCATCGTAGCCATAGACTATTTTACCAAATGGATCGAGGCAAAGCTTATGGTTAGTATTGGTGCAAAAAATGCGACATATTTCTTACATGATCAAATCTGGTCTACATTCAGAGTTCCAAGGGTAGTGGTGTCGGACCACGGACCTCAGTTCAGGGGCGATTTTCAACATTTTTCAAGGATTACAACATAAAGCACTGGCAGTCCTCAGTTGCGTACGCACAGGGAAACGGTCAAGCTGAAGCCGGCAATAAGAAAATCATTAAGATGTTAAAGAAAAGTATCAGTGAAAGTGTGAGTAAGAAATCCGGGGGATGGGTCGACGAACTACCCGTCATTCTATGGGCACTCTGACAACGACCAAAACACCTACGAGGGAAACTCCTTTTTCTCTGGCCCATGGGTCGGAGGTGATGGCGCAAATTGAAATGGCTCTCCCAACTATGACTTAGGCAATAAATTCACCAACAGGCAGCTCGAACTAGAACTGGCCGAAGGGAAACGAGTAGCGTTACCTTAGAATGGTCAACTACAAGCGGTTGCAAACGACAACATGATTGTTGGATTCGGGGCCATTTTGAGCCGGAGAATTCGTTTTATGAAACCGGAAAGCAACAGGGCTGAAACCCGACAAGGGAAAGTTAACAGCAAATTGGGGAGGCCCCTACCGGGTCACGAGAGAAAGCAAGAAAGGAACTTACATCGTCATGGATAAGGATGGATTCAAGCTCAATCACCTCGCACGCGGATAATCAAGATATATTATACGTAAAACATTCGATGAAATACGCTTCTTTTGGGTTATGGCCATCCTCTATGTTTACGACTCGAGTGTTTAGGATTTCATTCACTATTTTGTAATACTATCGGCTTTATGATTCCTTTTACGAAGGTTTTATATTACGAAGGATAAATCAAAAAACAAGTTCAAAATATTCCTTGATATTATGAATAAGAAAATCCAGAGCAACATATTTCTTTTCCAACAAAACAAAACAATCACCGAGAGATCTTAGACGAAATGAAGGGGCCAAGGCCCGTACAAAAAATGACAAAAATCAAAACAAAAGCAGCTCTCTAGTGGTTAAAATTTGAACGAAGATATTGATCCCTAGGCGCTAAGTTCATTCCGTAAGTGGTGGTGAAAATACTAGAGATTAACCATTGAAAGGGCGTTAAGCGCCCCGGCCTCATATCTCTCATAAAATTGACGGCCTCGCGATGAATAATAAGCCCCCAATCGACATTCACATCCGGAGTACATATGCCATGAATAGGGACGACGGCCTCCTCGTCAGTCAGCACTTCAAAGTTATCTGAGGGAATTGCCCGACTTGAAATACATTCTTGGCTCAAACAACCAAGACTCTATTTATATACAAAAGAAGAGGATACACCAACGGTGGGAATTGGAAGGATCCTATTGAAGGATGCAAGTTCTGAGATCTAGCCAAGTTAGATCTATACGCAGCGGACGGATCACGATTTACATATCATAAAACATAATTAAAGGATTTAACAACTACAAGGGGTTAAGATCATGTTACCAATATAGGGAAGAGAAGCCTTGATCTTCCGATGTGTTCTCCAAACGGCGGTTGGTGGACACCCTTCTTGATACACGAGCCTCCTTGATATGCAAACTTAAAAAATCCGAAGATTTTTCCAACTCGAACCCTAAGAATAGAGGCCGAAATTTTTCGGCCAATTTCTCTCGGTGAATAGTGACGTGAATAGTACCTCCATTAGACTTGGGAGAACTCTCTTTATATATCAGAGTAATCAATGTCCTCCAAGGATTAAATAATTAAGTGATAATTATCACATTAATCCTTTTCCAAATAAAAGATAAATAAAATGATTATCCCAAACAAATTAAGATAAATCATATTATTATCTATTATTCCATGAATTATCATTTAACAAATAAAAGATAAATCACATGTTAAATAATTATCCAAGAAAACTAATTTCTCTCTAATTATTAGGACATTAATGGCGCCACATATTGGGTCAAAAAACCCACATAAAATGTCTTTTATGTGTATTATATTATTTAGCCCAACTAAATAATATCCATGCATATCAATTAATTAGCCCAGCCAATTAATTATCACTGAGGCCCAAATAACAAGATTATTAGTCCGAATTACAGAAGCCACACCGGGGACCATGGACCTATAACCAGTAGCTCCAATAATTAATTATTCATCGAACAGAATAAGTACATTAATTATTAATTCCGGGATTACGCCACCATAAACCCGAAACTGAACTCTACCGATTATAGATGTATACTTATACTCAACCCATAGAGTGAATAAGCGTCCATTGATATAATCACTACATACGGATTAACCCTCCATAGACTGTCCATTCTGAGAGGGAAGTCTCCGTGAACCCGACTCAGAATATCTTATCCTTATTTACCATCAACCCCCTAGTGATCAATTAGTTCACATATCTGACTAGTAGCTAATTAGTCTAAATATGAACTCGGCCGATCGATCACTTTCTTAAGGCTAACAAATAAGGGGACTGTCTCTCTACTTCCCGCAGGAAGGAATGGATTCCATGTCTGTGAAAATCAGAACTACTCACTCATCTGGAGATAGTGCCAATGAGAAGTGGCTTGGAACACATTATTTAAGTGAACCGTAACTAACACATCAAACACTACCCGGGACAAGCGGCACCACAGATCACCTCGAGATTAAGGTTGATCCATATATGATCATCTAATGATTTAATAAGATTCCTCGATTACGGAATTATATCGAAATTCGATTAAATCGGTCCATCCTATATGAATGCCATCATATATAAATGCCCCACGTAGGTACCCTCTACCGCTAATCTGGATAAGACTATCACACCCTAAGGTGTTAGGCGCATTATTGGTGTTTTAATCAAGAGACCTAAACTCGATTAAGTTCACCACGGACTAACAGTTTAAGTATATCACCACTAACTCAATCCTCACGTGTAATCCATACACTGAGTTAAGTGGTTACATACATATATACTTAGGGTTTGCAGCAGTGTATTACTTTACAAGCACAAAGCAAGTAATAAGGTGAGATAAATTCTGTCATTAATTATTAAAAACAATTACACAAATTGTCTTTCGGGCACTACACCTAACAATCTCCCACTTGCACGAAACGACAAGCAACGATTGTTTTTAGAGCACACCCTTTCTCATCTTATTCACAACACTCTCCCACTTGCTCTAAAAAAGCAGATGAGATATATCCATCAATGCCGTACCCTCCAAGCACTCGGCTTGGTACACTGATCAGTTAGGTTGTCGGCTCGAGACGATCTTTAGGATTGAAACGTTGCCGGTCCTTCCAATCAGGTGGTACTCTCAATCAATATGCTTTTGACCTCTAGTGATTGAGAAAATCCTTCTAAGCTATCTCTTTACTGTTTTCACAATAAAGTGATATCGGCTTATCAGACCTGGAATTACTCCCGGACCAAAGAAGGAAATTCTAAGCACTATGAGTAAACACTGAGCCCGAGATCAACTTAATGATCCTCCTTAATCTGAACACAAGTCAGAATCAGTGTAGTCAACCATATTTAAGTTTGCACCTAAATATACAAGCATATACTTCCTCGTTCTCTAAAGATACTTGAGGACGTACTAAAACCGCTATTCATGCTCGAATCTGAGATTCGACTACTATTGACTTGTGATAACCTGATTTTCCGTTATCCCAGAGAGACTCCATCCCATTTTCTCCTTATCCGAAGATTTTGAGAATCATTCCTGAGAGTTTGGGTAGGACCACTCTCGATGAATGTTGCATACATATATGCATGATCATCTTATTCACTAAGATAGGTGGGATAGCCAAAGACTCATTCTCGTGAATTTGACCGAATCAAGTTCTTAGAATGTAGTCCAATTCTCTCATCCAGAGAATCTTGGCGTGTCAGTTTCCGACTTCAGATAGCACACCCATGTTGTTTCCAACTGTCTTAGTGTTATCATTCATGAACACTAATACTACTACTACATTACCAATATTGATATCCAGTCTAACGAAAAACTTATCAATATTTTGGTCAAGTCCACATATTTTAAAACATGTGACTTTTAAATGACCGAGAGGTTTTCTTAAATCCACAAAGGATATAAGCCATGGCGGAGCCTCCTACCAAAGGTTCTTTACGAATGAATTAAGATATCGTTAGTCTACGCAAAAAGGTCTTGGGAATCACCCCTATCTTACGCTTTGTAACGAATCCGTTATTCATTCTTAGCTAAAACCCTTACATTACAATGAATTCAGATTCCGTTGTTCGGCAAGAAAGTCTCGAGGAATCACCCCTATTTTCGATTTCTAACAAAATCTAGCAAGGCGAGTGGTGAGAGAGTTCAAGGTCCAGTTAACTCTCTACTTGTCGTGAATCACCCCTATACCACTCAACTTTGCGCTTGAAAGTTTAAACTTTCCTATTCATTCGACTCTTTTCTATGTAGATCCAATTGCTCCCACTGGGCTGAGACACTCGGTGGTTCTACAACAGTGAACAAAACCGGAGTACAAAAACTCCATTTACTGGGTTAAAGGTTTGTCAAACCAACCTCTATGATCGAATCCTATACAGACCACTAAGAGCCATAGGTTATCAATCACCCCAATGAGACCGTAAAGTCCACAAAACCACAATGGGTCAATGGTTAAACCATACTCCCACTGCGTGGTGGATTGACATCCCGATCTAGCGGTATTTATCGATGTAATCACCAACAACCGATGTTGGGCGTGGTCCGATTAAATCGAGATAGTAACTACCTTTGGGTAACCGTACTCCAAGGTTTAAGGTTGTTACATATAGATTCTATCGAAAGGCTTGTGATAGTTCAACCGTCACTTTCTCGATCTCAAGAATCTTATAATCAACCTTCACTCGTCTCATTAAGATATTTCACGAACAGTCACAATCTGAACGTATGCGCAAAATCCTCAGTCCTACCTTCAAGCATTAAATGCTAAATGCCTACATTTACGGATGTGGTGTGAACCGAATTCATTCCTTATCCATAAACTCACTAGCGTCTTCTAGGTAGACTTCTCGGTTTACATAATAATGTTAACCGTTATTTTGCAACGAATTATCTTAATTGAGTTTAGCAGTGTATTGTAGCATATCAATAACTATATAAGGCAAGTGTATGGTTTCTTCCTCAGTGGAAAAACATTCCACTAGGAGCGAGCCGAGCATCGATCCCAAGACTATGCGATAGCCTATTTCTGAGCATGGAATACTCTATTCTCTGCAAAAATTAGAGACTCCTCCGCGTATTCTTTCGATAAACTAAATCGTGTTTCGAGTAGTTATCAGACAAAAATGTCACCACTCAAAATCTCCCACTAGCTTGTATCTCTCACTAGACCCCAAGGTCATGGTGAACAAGCTATGTTACCTCTTCAAATCTATTACCCTTTCCCGATTGAAAGGAAACTTAGTCATTGTTCCTTTGAGGCAGTGTTCCCAGGTCGGAAATAGGAATCACCCTTAGCTTGATCTTTAGGTCTTATCTCTAGGATATATGAACTAATTAATAGATATTGAAAAGTCGTTTATCTTAATACGAAACCTTTTACCTTTAATAGTTTTAGATGTGTTACACATATCTATTCACTTTTCTTAGTGGTTACGTCTTTATCAAACAAAAGTCCGAGTCTCGATTTGTACTACAAATGTCATCTTCACTTTGTTTAAGGCAAGCTGCAATATCGAGGCGAAAGTGAATCCATTTGTTTCAACGAATCATAAACAGAAAAAATAAATTTTTCGTGATATTCAGGATAGAATCCAAATTCATTTCCTTATATCACTCCCACTATTCTAGCCGAAATTACGCCCGTTGTTACTTTATTAATCATTAATGCACGCTTCATTGTTCTTCCAAAGAACTAAGCCACTTCGAGTCAAGTTACTCGGTTAAGAAAGTCGCTAAGGATTCATTGGTTAGTGATCCAAAATCACTTTCCTTATCCTACACTTTCTTTAATTAACGTTTCGGTTTAGCCTCAAAACTTTAGTTAAGATGATTAACACTTATAGACATTCTTTCCCATTCTTAACTTTCCTTAAAAGGAAATAGTCTTGAACTAGCAGTTCGTTTGAGTAGACACTAGTCGTGAACTGTGGGATGTCTAATGAAAGTGTTACCTTGTGGGACTGATTTTCTAATAAATTAGAAAAACATAATATAAAAGCTCCCACTAGTTTATCGGTTCCAAATACCGTCTAACTAGCGACACTTTAATTCTGATTCTCCAATTTTTCTATCAGAAAATTTCTCGTGTAGACACTACACAATTCACTAGAAGAATTTTATCGTCCCAATCACCTTTCAAACTAACTACGGTTGTCTCTCGTTCTGCACGAGTAACAACAGTGACATGCCTATTTACGTCACTTAAGTTTTGAAGGCTTCAAGAGAAATATCTCTTCCGAAAAATTAATCGCATGTGAGATTAATAAATACAACGTTCTAGTTACTTACCACTTTTAACGAAGTCATTACTAGTCAATTTTACACTAGCGATCTAGCACCTTAGAGATATATATAACAGATTGTAAATAAAATTGTGAAAAATAAATCCAAATCATACACTACTAAAATTTTAGGAACATAAACTAATTACTTATAGTCTATCCTACCGTTCCAAGGATTTAATCTAATGCCTCGATGCCGCCTTAGGGTAGGTCAAAGAGGTTTCGATTAATATTGAAGATCGATTGAGAATCGAACATCTCATTTGTGATCGTCAATCACCTTTCCTTTTTCAGCCAAGGTACTACCAAAAATACCCTTTATGAGTGTGACCTCACTGTCTCGGATTTTTAGGTAGACCCGAGTGTGCCCGCTTAGGGTCGGTCGGTGACCCGACAGTACCCAAAATCCTATCCTTTCGGAGACCAAGCCTTGAATTTTGATAGCGGTGAAGGCCTTCCTTAGGGAGGCCGGTCCCGAGCGGCACGAGGCGTCACCATTCTCTCACATTGCTTGTGTCAGCGATGAGGCCGTGGGGTCGGTGTCGCCTCTCCGCTCCCACTCAATATTTTGAAAAAGTGATGGGTTTCTTGATCACGTTTTTGGACTTGATGTTACATTAAGGAACAATAATTCACAGGCCGAATGTTGTCGGTTATGTGGGCTAACCCACCCGACCTATTCGTTAGAACATATGTGGCCGTCGGACGGATCAAGGCTAGGGGAGCTCCGTTAAGCCGTAGTGGCTCTTCGGACGACTCAGCCTTGCGAGATCCCCGTGCAAACGCCACACATGGAGGGTGAAGTCGATCGAGCCGTAGCTACTGTTGACCACCCAACCGTGGTTAAACCACTTTCGAACCTGTTTGCCCGTGATTATCCAATCCTTAAACATCAAACTTCACGTAGACTCTACGGAACAAAAACGTAATCTCGTCTTAGGTAAGGTGGAATACACCAAGAATCCAACACCTTAACCACGAGGTTTCGGGATTTTACTCCTTATGCTTTCGCAGAATGGGATTCACCGAGAATCCATCACCCAACCTCGACGATTGAAAAAACCCGTGTTCCTCGGTTTTTACCCTAATTAGTTTCTAATTAATATCATACAATTAATTAAAACTAATCGCGTGTTTTTATACATGCCTAACTAATTCCTCGAATTAATTTCTACATGTATGCATATGTAGTGGAATTCATGATATGGTGCATGTCATGGTAATTTTCCGGTTCTACTAATACAATCTAAACATGTATACTAGTGCGGAAAACAAACACCGAGATGGACCGTTGGCATCCCCGTATCTAATCTATTAGAAAAATAAATTAAAACCCTAATCTGCAGCTGTTAAGAATCTTCGACTATCGGCATATCAAACGAACTTGGATTGGGATGAAACTTTCCAGATCTGATCTTCATTCTTCGGACTTCAAGATGGACGGTCGGATCGGAGCTTTGACTTGTCAATCTTTCTCAATGAGCCGCCCAACTTGCTGCTGAAACAGACTCTCACAGCAGCGCATCATATACTTCCCAAGATCGATCGGGGATGAAGATGAATCCCGATCGTCCTGAAAATTTTATCTCACGTCCAAAACTCCATGATTATCGATCTGACCGGTCGGATTTTAATTTGAACGGTCCAATTATTCCCAGAAAATCGAAGAAGTCACAGTTAGGGTTTCTGTGAATCCTGCGTTTTTCTGTTACAGCAGCCACTTCGCAGCAACTAACGGAAACCCAAACGGACTCTGATCGACACCAAAATTTGTGGGATTGTTCATCAACTTCCAATCTTGATTCTGAGTGGAGGGATCTTCGTTTTAACGGCTCAAACAACGGAAAAAACGAAAAGACTAAACAGCTAATGTACAGATCTATTTTCTGGAAATTAAAATTGCAATAATACATAAATTACATAATTTCCTATACTCATATGAACGAATTTTCATCGTTTATATGAGTTTACAATAGATCGAACGGGTAAACAGTGCCAACCCCCAATCCATCTCTTCAACCATAGCAATTAATCATTATCAATGCATAAAACAATAAATAAAATTTACCTACATGCAATTCCACTCCTTTAAATCGTTTAATCATGATTATGACTATATAAATCGTGGAACCTGGCTCTGCTACCACATGAAGGATGCAAGTCCTGAGATCTAACCAAGTTAGATCTATACGCAGCGGACGGATCACGATTTACATATCATAAAACATAATTAAAGGATTTAACAACTACAAGGGGGTTAAGATCATGTTACCAATATAGGGAAGAGAAGCCTTGATCTTCCGATGTGTTCTCCAAACGCGCTTGGTGGACACCCTTCTTGATACACGAGCCTCCTTGATATGCAAACTAAAAATCCCGAAGATTTTTCCAACTCGAATCAGTAAGAATAGAGGCCGAAATTTTTCGCCAATTTCTCTCGGTGAATAGTGACATGAATAGTACCTTGCCATTAGACTTGGGAGAACTCTCTTTATATAGGAGAGTAATCAATGTCCTCCAAGGATTAAATAATTAAGTGATAATTATCATATTAATCCTTTTCCAAATAAAAGATAAATAAAATGATTATCACAAACAAATTAAGATAAATCATATTATTATCTATTATTCCATGAATTATCATTTAACAAATAAAAGATAAATCACATGTTAAATAATTATCCAAGAAAACTAATTTCTCTCTAATTATTAGGACATTAATGGCGCCACATATTGGGTCAAAAAAGCCCACATAAAATGTCTTTTATGTGTATTATATTATTTAGCCCAACTAAATAATATCCATGCATATCAATTAATTAGCCCAATTAATTAATTATCACTGAGGCCCAAATAACAAGATTATTAGTCCGAATTACGAAGCCACAATGAGGACCATGGACCTATAACCAAGTAGCTCCAATAATTAATTATTCATCGAACCGAATAAGTACATTAATTATTAATTCCGGGATTACGCCACCATAAACCCAAATCGAACTCTACCGATTATAGATGTATACTTATACTCAACCCATAGAGTGAATAAGCGTTCATTGATATAATCACTACATACGGATTAACCCTCCATAGATCGTCCCATTACGAGAGGAAGTCTCCGTGAACCCGACTCGAAATATCTTATCCTTATTTACCATCAACCCCTAGTGATCAATTAGTTCACATATCGACTAGTAGCTAATTAGTCTAAATATGAACTCGGCCGATCGATCACTTTCTTAAGGCTAACAAATAAGGGGATCGTCTCTCTACTTCCAGCGAGGAAGGAATGGATTCCATGTCTGTGAAAATCGAGAACTACTCACTCATCCGGAGATAGTGACAATGAGAAGTGGCTTGGAACACATTATTTAAGTGAACCGTAACTAACACATCAAACACTACCCGGGACAAGCGGCACCACTGTGATCACCTCGAGATTAAGGTTTATCCATATATGATCATCTAATGATTTAATAAGATTCCTCGATTACGGAATTATATCGAGAAATTCGGATTAAATCACCCATCTATATGAATGCCATCATATATAAATGCCCCACGTAGGTACCTCTACCGACAGTCGGATAAGTCTATCACACCCTAAGGTGTTAGGGCGCATTATTGGTGTTTTAATCAAGAGACCTAAACTCGATTAAGTTCACCACGGACTAACAGCTTAAGTATATCACCACTAACTCAATCCTCACGTGTAATCCATACACTTGAGTTAAGTGGTTACATACATATATACTTAGGGTTTGCAAGCATGTATTACTTTACAAGCACAAAGCAAGTAATAAGGTGAGATAAATTCTGTCATTCATTATTAAAAACAATTACACAAATTGTCTTTCGGGCACTACACCTAACACCTATGTCTACGGTGAACTGACTGCTCAAATTCAAAATTGAAAGTTGGGTCTATATCAATTACTCTAGTCAGACGCACGGTCTTCTAGGAGGACCATATGACTCCAAAATTAATGCCTGACAGGGATAGAATATCTCTGTCTCTCCTCAAAAATCGACATGCCCACTCGGATTTTTCGACTCTAACCTCGAGCCCAAACAGAGCCAAGTTAGACTTCCATTCCAATTATTTTTAGCAAGCTTGATGCTTTAAAGTCCTCGATTTCACCAAATACAAGGGTACCGGGGGTGGAAAACTTTCAAGCAAACGAAAGTCACACACGTTCAACACATGTTTTCATCAAACCCGCATCGACTTTACGCAAAGCAAGGGGTCGCACCTCAGATTTTTTGATTTAAATTGATGGCCCGACAACAATATGTCAGTGCTTTACAATCCAGTAATTTTTAGCGAGCTCGACAATCAACATTCTCAAACTCACCAAAACAAATTAAAGAGCCTTGTGCCCGTTTGGAGGACATGAAATACAAGAATATTTCGAGCAAAATTAGGGATACAAACTCAAAGCACTGGTAAAGTTCATTATGAAAAAGAAGAAAAACAAACATTACACAAGAGGAAAAAAAAGAAACAAATAAATCAGAAAGATGACTCCTCGTCGTCGGCAAACATATCGGGATCAGGGGAGGAGCCAGACATAATTTCATCAAACTCAATGTTTTTATGAGGAAGGTACTCGTCCGACGGACAGGTTGGGACCAGGCCAGAAAAAAGTTAGAAATCAACCAAGGAAACGGAATGGAGGGAGCATGCTTCATCTCCCTAGCAAAGGACACCACTTCACGATGCATTAACAGACCCCAGTCCACGTTTTCTGATGGGCTGCCAAAACCATGCATGAGCAGACCCTCCTCCTCCGTTACCTCCTTAAAATCATCAGTAGGAAACACACAAGTGTTGATGAAGCACTTCCACTCCCGATGATCCTCAAATATCTTTGATGCAACCCCCTGCGGGGCAAACTCCCATGATCTGGGGAACAAGTAGTTGAGAGCTCCATTCTGATGCATGTGCCCAGATACCTCATCTTCATCCAAAGACCAAGCCGTTCATAGTGAAGGGCAGGATTAAAGTGGGGATGATTGAAAAACTCGTTGATAACGACCGGAGTGAATGGAACCGCAAACTCCGTGAACATGCACAGAGTTTTAAGGCCATCTAGACCCCACCTCAGATAGAGCTGAGTAAAACTCCCGTACCACCGTCATGTTATAACGACCACAGGGTGGGGCTACCATATATTCCCAACCAGATAAGTAAATATGATGCCGGGAGCCTCTATTCATCTTGCTCTGGTTCAAGCCCCTCTCAATCAGTAGAAGGCATCGATTAAAGTACACCCCGTATTTTTCCAACACATCATTGGAAGAGGTGCTAAAGATGATGAGTGAGTAGTAGAAGGAGGCATATTGTTTGAAAGCGACTATTTAGGAAAGAGCAGTATATTTTATTGAGAAGAGGAGACTCACAATTTTCAAACGCAAGTAAGTATAGTGGCTCAACATTCCTTTTATAGAAAAATCTTGGGGGGCCTACGGTACTGATCAAGTCAATCCAACGAAGGAGGATAACCCTTTTCAAATTCAAAAACTCAACAACGGATAAAGATATAAATGCAGCTTCTTTTAATGCTTAATCGGTTATTGGGCCGACAATAAAGGTTACGGTTATCAAGGTAACAGACGAAAAGAGTGCATCGAGCTGACTCTTACACTTCTGAGGGCATTAAATAGCGCAAAGCAAAATTATTCCAACGCATATTTCAACAAAGCCTGCAAAGAGCTTGCTGAAAAAAAGAGGCCCCGAGGAATACAAATAAATTTTCTCGAACCACAATTTCGGACCTAGTCGCAGCCGGTTCAATTACATAGACCCCGTTGCGGATAAGAGGTCACAGATACGGGTACAAGTCCAGAGCATATTCAAGAAAATGGAAAGTTGAAACTTCGAAATAAAACATACAAAAGTTGTGGGACGCTTCAAACAAAGCCACCGGGAAGCACATACAAAACAGGTTCATTAATTTTTTTAAAGAAAGTTGTTAATGCCTTGAAAGAAGAATACAAACAAATAAAATAAAAGCTAAGCTTGAGCAGGAGCATCAGATGTGCCTTGTAAGGCCCGGTCTTGCAGTAGGTTCTTATACATATCGGTCTCTGACACAATAGCATCTTCGATCTCTATGACCGGCTCTTCAAAACGAGCAGATTCTTCCACCATATCCTGCAAGTTCATCAGGTCCCGAGGTGGAGGGTTCCATTCCAAAGCTCCAGCATCTCGTTGATCATCATTGAAATTCCTTATCTTTCCTCAGCAAACGGGATTTCGACATATAGAACACGAGAGTTGGAACGTAGTGATCGATGGTAAACCACCCATTAAACACATCCAAGCCCGGAGCATCTTCCCTCTGAACAGATTTAACACAACGGGAAATGTGATTGAAGCCGCGATCAAAGTTCTCAAGACTCAAGTCATTAAGCGTTTTCTTGTACTCGTCAGAGTTTTTGAAGTCGGCAATGGCCTGATGACTTATGGCCTCCACCCTAGTCGCCTCAGAAGCCTTATAGACATCAAAAAAATTTCGCTGCTCCGCGGTTTTTTCCTGCTCATCATTTCAAGCTTGCTTGGTACAAGAAATTTTATCTTGAAAATCATCAAGAAGCTTCCTCGCCTCGGCTTCATTTTGCACGCCGAAGAGTCCTCATTTTGGTCAACTCTAGCTCGTGGTCGCTTTCTCCTTAGCAGCTTTTTCCTCTTTTTCAGTGAGGCGGCTATTTGCGGTTCCAAGTTCCAAGGCAGCATGATCCAGACTGGCCTCTAACTTCTTTACCTGACCCACAGCCTGCGTTCTCCCCTGAGCCTCCTTCTTACACATCCTGGTTGCTTTCTTCACAACAATAGCCAGCTGAAACCGACATGAATTTAAAACATGTGGGCAAAAAGGAGAGGAAAGCAGTAAGAAAGTAGAAATTAAAGACTTACCACACAAAGGGCATCCCCAGCAATTGCGGGCAGGTCGTTGATCGAATTCATAAGTCCACTTTGCGGATCCACCTGATCAGGCATATATATCCGGTTTCTGATGCTGTGCCCGATCTTCATCCGTATTTCATCTGGTCGAGGCAGAGGAAAATTTTGAAGATGTGGCATGGAGCCGATCGCATTACCATGCAATGTAGCCCCGGTTTAATCAGTGAGTTTCTTGAACTCCGGACGCGTCCACATCGACCAGCCGTCTGTTTGACAAAGATTAACCTCCCCAACTACAATTCCTTGGGATACAACCGAGGGGGCCACATCCTTTCCATTGTCAGCTCGCGTTGCAACCAGGGGATTACCGGAGTCGCTAGCACCCCAAAGATCGGGAATAGTGCTTTGATTGGGAGAAGGAGGGCAAAATTTAGACACTTGACTTTCCTTCAACCGGGGTTCCCTTAGGGCCAACTCTTCAACTTTCTCAGGGCTGTACAAAGTAATAGTCCCCGAGACGCCAGTAGTCTCCCCACATTTTTTCTTCTTCACTGGCTTCTCAACAACAGAATCATGAGCCCACTTCTCGGAGGTAGAAGATCTGATTACTATCCCCATCTCAGGAACCCGGGGAACTGAGGGCTGAGCTTGCACCTCCAGATTTCCCTCACCGGTGTCTGTTTCTTCATCGATAAATTGCAGTGCAGTTTTCTGAAGGGCCCTCAACTCTTTCTCTCTAGCCACCACCAAGGCTCTCTTCCGGGAAATAGCTTCATTCCTCGCATTTGTGAGGTTAGTCATCGCTGCAAAAACTAAGGTAAGATTCAAAATACACAAATATGATGGCAGTAAACTAATAAAGGAAACCAACAATGTAAAAACAGGACGGTAGTCGGAGATCTATGGCCGGGCTCCTCATGGCAGACCCTACAAACGGAGGGGAGGCATCTATTAATATGGCAATCACCAATCCAAGCCGGATCGTAATCAACGGGTACCACATTAACTATAGGATCCCTAATATCTGATCCCGTTATCCCGGCAGCCCGACAATACCCCTCAGAATTGTCCAAAAGACAGCGCCAGCTGAAAGTCTGTTTTTGAATGCCCCGCTTGGCATCATATCCCAAAAGTTCATAGATCTCCTTGATAAACTTTGCCTCCCTCTCATCTGGTTTACCCACCTGGACATCCTTTGCTTTTTTGGTTTTGTTGGCCTCATACTGAGGAAAGGGCCAACTCTACCGACGACTCAACCCACATGCACCGTGCATTCTATGAGTTCACCCGATCGGGAAGATCGAACAACAAATGACACTTAAAGTTTCAGGGGGCCCACTTCCCATCTGCCACCCATTAGGAGAAGGAATAAAAATTAAATAACACCAGCATAGAAGGCTCTCTACCCAACAATCTGCATATTTCGATAAACGCCATAATGACCCTCACTGTTCCTAGAGTGAGATCACAGGGAAAGGCTTTAAACTCCCAAAAAAACTCGACAAAAAATGGTTCAAACGGATGCCGGATCCCGGCTATGAGATGGTCATAGTGCAGCCAGATGAAGTCTTTTGGGTCGTGACCACAGACCTTAGTCATATTCCGATCTTCCTCTTTCCTAAACTTGTAGCTAGCCGGGTGATGACGGTCAAAATATACCCGTAAAAGTCATCAACATTATCCTTAAATCGAGCCTAATAATATATATTTTATGTTAAATCACATGTGTATATTGATTATTTAATGTTATGTGATTTATAGAATATAAATTGGTATTTATCCGTTTTTTATCATTTAAATACAATTTACTGTGCAATAAATGTTTATTTTGTAGATAGAGATAAATTGGAGATTTTCTACCAAAGAAGACGATAAATTTCAAGGCAATTCGAAGTGGAATCGGATTAAATTGAGGATAAATATCGAGCGGCACGAGCGAGTAGTGCACGAATACAAAGAGCCAATGAGCCAATCCAATTTTGGAGGACTCATTGGCGGCGAGTCCCCTGCTCTCACTTGGGGCGAGTCCTTTTCCTATCCGGATTAGCTTGGAATTATCCTAACGCGTTTTCAGACTTTATTTGGATTTAGAAACCTATTTTAGATCGGTTCAGAGCTTATCCCATGCGCATTTTACTCCTATATATACTTGTACTAGTTCATTAGCAAAAACACACCTTACACACTGAGACACTTCTTTCAAATTATAATAAAGTTCTCAGTGTTTCTCAGAGTGTTTTTATACAAGTGCTGCAATAATGTAAGTTCTTGTATTTATTTCCTCTTAGTTCTTTATAATTAAGTCCTCAATTATTGTTTATCGTTTGAGATTGTTAGTTCTTAGTTAAATGATGTAGATCTAGGATTAAGGTGTGAGGCAGTGGGGATTCCTCGTCTATAAGGATCCACACGCCCACACCTATGTCTCGTGATCTATGTATGACTTTATTTTGATCAACAATCGTGTTTCTAGTAGATATATATAATTGTTCTATGAATTTCTATTTTATACATTGCATTATGAAACGCTAAGATTTAGTTGTTACTTGAGTCGGTCTAGCCACGTCTTTATGGTGTGATTGTCCATTTAGAATTTCTTATCTTAGTAGGTATGCTACGGCTACGTTGCTTGTCTGTTTTAATTAAAACATGTTGTTAGGAATTACCAATATAATACTCTAGGTCGGCTCATGAATTGATCTTCCGGGACTTTCAATGAGATCTAGATCATGTTATATTAGGGGAATTTCATGCGCCTAATTATACGTAAATCGTAGATTAACATGATACCTAAAAATTTAGTGTTAATGGGATGGAGACGATGCGATCGCTTAGGAAGTATGCCTAACCACGGAATGTTGCCTAGGTGAGGAATATGGTTAATATCGGCATCCCTAGTTTTGTAAGCATGCAAGTTATATGAGATGGAGGCCTAAAAAGAGAAGTCACATAATGTAGAATAGTGATCTAGATGGCCTACCCGGAGCTAGATCTAAGTTTAGGGGATGACTCCCGTAGCCAATATAAAAGAGATACGAATCGGGTTAATAGTTAGTGAGTCTAGTTTAATTATATAGAAGCTCTAGTTCCAAACGATAACATAATAATTGGGGAGGCTAATTATGTTGTATTTATTTGTGTTGTGTTGATCGTGTCAATTTTTCTTTTCTTGTCCTTTGTTGGTCAAAGACCATTTTTATGTGTTTGACATGCTTAATTAATTATTTATAAAATGACCCCCAATTGGTTCCCTGAGGGATCGACCTTGATTCGCTCTAGCTATACTACGATGGGCCTAGTCCTCTTGCTAGTATTGATTTATGGTGATCAAGTATTTTAATTTCACTTGACTGATCACGTCAATCACCGGGATGTCGAAGGCCGTCAACAAACTCGTGTATTCATGTTTGTCTTTAAAAGTCTTCCACACTCGCTCCACCTCCCAATCAACCGCTTTTTGTGCCGCCAACTCTGCAAGGGCAGCAGCAGACCAAACTTTAGGATGAATTTTCTCTTTTTCTTTCTCCTTGCCCTTCCATTTGGCCACGTCAGTAGGATTATTAACGGAAGCTCTACCTTTGTCACTCACCCTTATTCTAATAGCGGGTTGGCTCTGCTCAGCCTGATCATACTGTGAGGAGATTTCTTCAGCCTCCCTTCCGGATCCGTACCCACGTGCAATAATATTGATCTCTATGGCCGATTCAGCCTCACCTCCGGATCTGTACCCACGTGGATTAGTTATCGCCTAGACTATGAAGCCGGGCCGAGATCAAAGGATATGATCTCGACACCTCACCCCCCACTCTGCCTTCCCCAAAACAAGCAAAAACAAACAAAGGGCTTCGAAGCAAATTGAACAAGACCTAAAAATACCCAAAAATCTACAAATCAACAAGGCAAGGTACACGGGATTAAGAGAAATAAATTTGGGCACAACAACATGAAAATAGGGTTTTCAAAGCCCAAGACTATAAACAGTCTGCAGTATTCAAGAAAAATTTCGCAAACTGCCGATAAGGCATAACACATAGTAAAAGGTGATCGAATCACTAAAAGGTTACCTGAGAGAAGAGAAAGAAGTGGTTGTCTGTAGATATTTGCCTAAAAAAGCAGCCGGTAATCACCGTGAAGCAACTTGGACCTTCGTCAAAAATCTCTAAACTTGCCGGAAAAGTAGGTTAGAGGAGGCGGTTTTCGTAAAAGTATGCAAGTGAAAGGGTAGCACTCTATTTATAGATAATGCCAAAGCGCGAGCCGAACCGTCGTATCTCAAAAAATTCAAAATTCAAAAGTAATCATGGTAGCGAAAAATGAAGCGCCGCCAACCAATCAGCAACCACAACTCATCAAGTAAGTCGTCATATGCTATACTGAATCGAGGTTACGCCTCCTACAGCCATGAGTACTAAGCCGACCTCAGCCCTAAGCATGTCCTTGTCATAGCACAGAACTTCACGCCAAATCCATTGGATTCACTTATAAGCCTGATAACCATTAATAATCGGCACCAAACAGCTCCCCCAGTAAAATGATCGAAACACGTCTTCCAGGAAAGTGCTAAAAAACTCTACGCCACACCTTACCCACTAAGACTCCTTCGTAGAAGATTGTCAAGGCACGGAGTAGGGGGCCATTGATATGGGAATCCCTCATACGGTCTTACGGACCCGGGTCTAACCCGATCGGAGGTTACCATTACGGTTATATAACCAAGCTCTGCCCTCAACTTTCTTGCTGCCTGGAAACATTCAAGTCACAAAACGGCGAGCTCATCGTCAACTCGGACCAAGGTTATGCCTTGACTGTCAGAAGGACGCCCACACACTTATAGCCTCCAAAAGCATTGAAGGCTGACCGGACCCAACTCCCTAGCCGGGAACCAATCAGTTCTCAGTGGAAATATCATCCTCGAGGAGCCCGTACAAAGGGTATTCGACCTCATGATGAGTCATCTCAACTTAGGATCTCGTCTTATGCCTAATTGTACTTTATTGCATCTTGTGACTATTAGCATAATCTTTCTTAGTCCGGTGCCTATAAATAGAGGTTGTATGTAACTCATAATCCATCCGATAATGAATACAAGCAGGCAAAACTCTGCCAATTTTTCGAGTCCAAGTTCTTGAACATATAACCGCCGGAAACTTCATGTACTTCATATCAACAACCGCAACTACCACCCTCCTCACCGGAGAAATTCTATTAAACTAGCTAGATATCAACACGGACCAGCCGTTACCACCACCCTGATAGTTCCCGCAACATCATCCTGGTTATCAAACTCTAAAATTCTAAGAAAACTGGAGTGGGATGAAAGGAAGGCTAACCCGATGATTGCAGCAACTTAATTTTTGGAAATCGATGATGGGTCACTCTTTGTTTGAAGAAGATTTGCAACCGACTTTTGATCTTGTTTTATTGCTGTTGTATTTACTTTTACAATTTCTCAGTTGTGTTTTGTTTTGAGGATTGGAACAAATAGTGTAATATGTTTAGCATCTTGCTGATATATGATAATTTCTTGGCTGTTCAAGAAATAAATACAAAAAATTTAAGCAAAGACTAGAAACGTGTGTTTAACATATGTAAATGGAACAACCGAGATATGATGATATGTCCAACTACTTTTTGACCCTAGCTTACGTTCGGAAGTAAATATGATTTACTTCTTATGTTCTTGGTGAATGCCGGCGGGTTCAATCTCCGATTCTGGCTAACTAAACACTGATACCTTAATCTAACGACCTATGTTCGATTCAAGAGTCCTCTTTGAAGATAAAACTGACCTAACATGATATAATCACTTTGAGACTTTCAACTTATCTTCACAAACCTTACTCAAGAAACCGAATCTAAGCAAATTAATTGTTTTACATGGTGTTGCTAAAACCCCGGTTCCACAACCTCTCGCAAAGTATATATGTAAATACGATGTGTGAAATCCTTCATTGGGTAATTCTACAAAAGCATTAAGTAAAAGTTTTACAACACCAACTAAGCCAAGAAACTAACATTGAAAACATCAAAACATTTACATCAACAAACTAAGGTTTGATTTCGAAGATCTTCTTATAACTCGGATTTTAAAGTGTTAGACGTAATTTAGTTTTAATGATGAGTGCCATACTAGCTGTTATAGAGCAAAGGCAAAAGGATGTCTCGATTAAATGTATAGGTTTTACTAGAGTTTGATCTTTGTATAGGATTGGTCAAACAAGCACTGTAATGAGGTCAACTGACTTGATCAGCAGACCTATCTAGGTTTGTAGAATGTCTTGGACAGTTTAGTCTAGGAACCTGCTGATGATTGAAGGCTGAGGGTTCAAATTCAGTAATGAAGGCTGAGGGTTCAAACTCATTTATGAAGGCTAAGGGATCAAAATTAGTAATTAAAGTCAAGGATATGGGTTCAGAATTTAGGGAAGTCTATGATGACCAAAACTAATCACATATACCTTGTGTAGAAGGTCTAAGTCCCATAAAAGTTAAATGGTGATTGGAACTTGGTTATTTTTAAATGGTGTACTCTAACTTAAGAATAAAAAGTTAGATGAGAAGTAGTCAACTGAAGTGTTTATCAAGACACAGCAGACTAAAAGTCAGCTGACAATCAGGGTCATCAGCAGACTAACACATCAAATATCTGTTGAATGCTTATTTCAAATTAATCCAAGTTTTCCTAAAGATTAAATGGATAAGGATGATCTACAAGCCTTGGATTAATTAGTCAATCAATGGACAAGATGAAATGGACGTTGTAAGGATTTCAGAGCCTTATTAAATGGAATTATATCATTGGTTGACAGACTGGATTATCTGAAGGACACTATCAACTGTCTCTCTAAGTACAAGAGAGGATTTTCAGCAATATTCAGACAATCATGTAATGGTTATCATTCAAATTCAAATCCAAATTACAAGATCGACACCGATAAATAGATGACTCCTGATTCAGATTGCTTACCAAGAATTCACACGAAGATAAGTAATTTTTGAGTAAGAAATTGATCAAAGTGCAATCTGACCCTGTTGATACAAAGAGCTTTAAATCTACTATCAAGTTTTTCTTCAAGTGTTTCCTGCAAATCAAGACCTATCCAGTTTACACACTTGAAGAACTCAGGCTGCTGATTCATTCATCCTGATCAGATGTCTACTGAAAGCAGAATCACTTTCTTGATTCAACCCTTCTTTTCCAAGAAGTTTGCTGAAGAAAAAGAAGCACTTAGGTGTCAAGAACTATTGTGTGTGGTAGAGCTGGTGAAGAGGCAATCGTACCCATCAAGGACCAGTGGAATACTTTGGAGCAGCAATCCTACCTATTTCAAGTGTTCAGTTTGTGAAGCCATAGTTATTGGTCAAGGACAAACAGCTTAGGGATTTTTGTAACTGCTATCTCAGGAATCTTTAGTGAATTTACTCCAATATCACAGGAGAATAGTGGACTGACAGGATTACACCACCTGGAACCACTATAAATCTTCCTTATTTTACTTTTCTGTATTTACTTTCTGCAATCACTTTATATGCATGCTTATCACATCAAACCTACTGAACTAGCTACTGAAATCACACCACTTGCACTACTGAGTATCTAATACTTAGTATCATATTTAAATCAACAAGAAACAAGGCTTAATTTATTATATTCCGTTGCAAAAAATTCAAGAGATTTAATAGTCAGCGGACTACTGATAGTCCGAAGACTATAAACCCTGTTGAGTTTGTAAAACTCCAAAAAGTTCTAAGTGTTAAGTTTATTCACCCCCCCCCCCTCTAAACTTAACCAAAGCCTTTTCAAGGGACCAACAATTGGTATCGGAGTAGAGCTTCTGTTCTGAAGTATTCCTACTTGTTGTGCTTCTGCAAAATCTTTGAAAACTTTTAAGTTTTTGTTTTTCAAAGTTTTGGATCATGGATAACAATCAGTATGCTAGGACAATGTTGATGCGTTTTGTTGATCATTTTGATGAGTATAAGCATCGTATGCAGGCTTATATAGTTGCAACACATGATGAAATGATGGATGTGCTGACAGATGGACCACTTGAGATCACCAAAGTCATAACTATTGATGGCCTAAATCAGGCAATCCAAAAGCCAAAGAATGAATGGGGTGCTGAAGATAGAAAGAGGGCAAACCTGAACAATATTGCTATTGACATTATCTACAGAACTTTAGATAGCAATATGTACATGTAGGTGAATGATTGCATGACTGCCAAAGAATTATGGGAGAAACTACAGCTTATTTGCGAAGGTAGAGATGCAATCAAGAAGAATAAGATTAGTTCGGCCAAGCAAAAGTTTCAAGAGTTCAAAATGAAATCAAATGAGACAATTGAATAGATGGAATCAAGGTTCAATGCAATTCTGGATGAACTCACCCTGCTGACTGTTGTTTATACAAGAGAAGAGATCAACACCAGGATTCTCAAGGCACTACCTACAAAATAAGTATGGGAGATGAAGGTTACTGCATTTGAGGAGTCTAAAAGTTTACATGAGAAAGACACCTTCAAATTGTTCTCTGATCTTTAGGCTTATGAATTCAGCAAGGATCTAGTTCCTAATGCTGAAAAGGAAGCAACAAAGACAACTGCACTGGCTGCTGCACATGTTGAAGAATCATCAAATGTGCAAGATGATGTTTTAGATAAAATGCAAGAGGAAATTGCCCTACTGACAAAAAAAATTAGAATGATGAAATCTGGAAAGGCATCTCCAAGGAATTCTGGCAAGAAGTCTACTGATAAAAATGAAAAATTCAAAAAGGATCGTGACTTTTGTACTTTCATTAAGAGAAACCGTGGACATTTCAAGGTGGATCGTCTGAAATTGAAACAAAGAAGGATTTTGAGTACCTATGCTTTAATTGCAAGAAACCTGGACATTTTAGACCTGACTGTCCCGACCTGCTGAAGAACAAGGGTTAGCAGAGAAGATCTGTCAAGAAAGCATTGGTTGCTGATGATGAATCAGGCTGTGAAGTTGAATCAGAAAAAGGAAATGAATCAGATGACACAGCACTCATAGCACATATGGATGATTATGTTTTGATGGCAAATATGGATGAAACTGAGGAGGTATACAATTCTGTAACAATGAATACTCCTACTGATAGTGATTATGAGTCCACTGGTGGATCTAATCCTAAAATTTCTGACACTGAAGAGCCTCTTAATGCCTCCTTAATCAACTGAGGATAATACAATCTGGCTATGAGATTGTGAAGGCTGAAAGAAAAGTACTTCAAGCAAAAATTCAAAGATTAAATGTTGAATTAAGAAATCTCAAAGGTAAGGAAAAGGATTATGAACAAAATCAACATAAGCCTGCGACACCTACAGTAGCTGATGAATCTACTGCACAATCTAGTTATACCACTGCATTCAAATCTAGAAAGCATTATGGTCATAAAACAGGGCTTGGATTTGAAACTCAACAATCTTTCAAGGGTGGATCTAGTAAGGGTGCTGAACCTTTTACCAGAATTGGTCCTAAGTTTGTACCTGCACAAGATCCAACTCCTCAAAAGGTTGTTGAGGTAGTGAAACCTATTGTGAATGATTCAAATAAGCACAATCAGAAGTCGAAAGGGACAGCCGCCCCTAACAAAAAAAGGTGTATCCAAAGGTAGGACTGATGGACCCTCTAGACCTGCTGATAGCAGACCTGCTGCAAAGTCTGTTGGACCACAAAAAGGGAAAAACCAAAAATATTCCAAGGATAAGAATGCTAAACCCAAGAATGTAAATCATTCAAGTGATACTTATCTTTGAGGGAAAGGCAGATTTTTCCCTACTGATGAAGATTGGAATATTCCTACCTCTGCTGCTAGGAACAATAGATATAACCATAATGCTAGGCCTAGACATCAGCAGAGGACTCAGCAAGGGTCTTACCAAAGACCTCAGCAGAGACCACAATACAGGGTTGTTCCTAATAGACAACAAACATATGGTTATACTAATGCTTTTAACAACAGAAATCACTTCAAACAACATTATGTACAGAAAGGCCAAAAACCATATGTGAATGCTACACAACCAAATGTTAGATTTTAGGGAAATGTAGCATACATATATGAGCAAAAGTGCAACACTTTCCAAATAAGACCTCATGGAAATTTGCCCAGGGTTGTGCTTACCACTGACCATTATGGACCCAAATAGGTTTGGGTACCTAAAACACATTAAATTTGTTTTGTAGGGTGTTGATACTTTGATAGTGGATGTTCCAGACATATGACCAGAAGTAAGCACTGTTTGACAAATTATGTGGCAAAGGATGGACCTAGAGTTAATTTTGGAAACAAAAGTACACCAGGATACACTAGAGGATATAGAACACTGGTGAGAATGGCTTAACAATCAAGAATGTTGCATATGTTGAAGGCTTGGACTACAACCTACTGAGCACTGGACAATTCTATGACATAGGTTACAAAGTCACTTTTGACAAAGCCTACTGCATTGTCATGAGTGAAATGGGAGAGCAAGTTGTTTTGGTTGGGAAAAGACAACTAAACATGTATGTAGTAGATTGGTCTACTGCAGTTCCAAAAACATGTCTTATTGTGCATACAAAGTCAAAACTGAATTGGTTATAACATAAGAAGTTGAATCATCTCAATTTTGAAGATATCAATCAGTTGGTGAAGAAGAAGTTGATGATTGCCTTACCTGAGATCACTTACAAGAAGGATGGAGTTTGTGATGCCTCTCACCAAGGTAAACAAACAAAGTCAAGTTTCAACTCAAAGACTAAACAATCAACCAAGAGAGTGTTGGAACTAATGCATATGGATCTATTTGGACCAGTTATTCCAACAAGTATAACAGGGAAGAAATACACTCTGGTAGTTGTGGATGATTATTCAAGATTTACTTGGGTAATCATCATGAACAAGAAAAGTGAAACACTTCAAAAGATGCCTAAACTTTTGAAGAGATTGCAAATTGAGAAAAGTGTTACAGTAGTGAAAATCAGATCAGACACGGTGATGTGATTCCGGTTGGAACCAGATCTGATGTTTTGCCCAGGAAGTAACTAAGGGGAACAATGACGAGCCAATGATCCTAGACCTAGTAATCCAACTAAATCGTAGGCAGAGAACGCCCAACAAATACTCACAATGCTGGTAAATCCTCAAAGGGTTGAACTTTCTACGACAAAGAAAATTCTCACTCGCAAGTGATTTTCAAGCCTTATGACTTGGTTGAGTAAAACTCAATAATTTGATTTCTCATAAAATAATTGTCTACCAAATAAAAAGCTAGTGTTTGCCTTATATAGGCTTACAACCAAAAGAACTAGAAGCTAAAAAGCAATGTGGGAGAAAATCCCACTAGAAAATGCGCCTACCTCCTATTGGCCAGAAACGAAATGTTCCTATTGGCTAATAAAGAACAAATAAATAAAGTGCTGAAAATCCAATATAAAATAAAACCAACTCCTAATTAATTAAATAATATTCATAAATAGCACGAATGATGTATCCTCCGAGCATGAACCGGATCACATCATTCCCTCCCGGTTCGAAAGGATTCGTCCTCGAATCAACAGGATGTCATAGAACAGACCTTCATCACGCACAACATCACGAGAAACAATAATAAACTCCAATGGTACGCCAGGATCAAAGATAAAGCGAACAAACATCTGTAAATCAATAGCATGTTGAGCGGTCGCACAGTACTTCACTAAAGGAACGGCCCAACGGGTTCGTGGCTGGATAGAATGGCGAATGAAGCCATGGTATGGAGCAAGATGATCATATAAATACAAATCATGAGAGACATCAGCATGCGCCAAATATGGTTCATCAAATGCTTGCTTCACCTTTCCGCCACAGGCAACAATTTCAAGAACATCCAAATGCAATATATGGGCGGCATTGGGTGTATCCAATAACCCTGTGGTACCCGCAAGTGGGGGATAATGACGTACCTGCAAAGAAAATGCTGGGGTAACACAATACAATGGTGGTTCAACGGTGGCCACCTGTGTCTCCGCATCCGCAACAGCCATCTCAACCACGGAAGCATCATCATCATCAACTATAAACTCAGATGCCTCAACACTCTCAACCTGATGAACGTCAACCAATGCCTCCACCTTGTTAATAACCTCATCCACAATAGGACAAGGCAGCCTCTCATCAAGAATTTTCTCCACCTCAACGGTTGCAATAGTGTCCTCATGGCGTGTGCTCATGGCATCTTTCAATTCTTTACATTTTCGTGGAGATTTAGCCCAAAACAGTTCACTTTTCTTCTTAAACCGTTCTGTGTCTTGCTTACTCTGCTCAGATTGCTTCTTCCACTTAGCGAGTATCCCTAGTATCCGGAGTCTTTCTTCCTCTATCCTCGCATCCTCCTCTTTTTGAAGCATCACTCTAGCCAAGTAACGAGGGGGCACAAATTGCTGTTGCAATTCTCTTTTCATAGCATTCCACGTACTAATCTTTGGTACCTTATGTATATGACTCAAAAATTTTAATTCTGTCCACCATCGCGAAGCCTTCCCTGTGAGCAGAAGTGGTGCAAAGTAGCACTTATCCGCATCTGAATAGTTATAGCGTGCAAAATAGTGCTCTAACTCAGCTTCCCAGTAAAAATATGCATCACCATCAGGTGCACCACTAAATGATGGCAGCCCCATAATTACCTCACAACTCTCGTGTTTACACTCCCCTCTTTCAAAGTCGTATAAAGTACCCTTGTCAAATTAACCCGAAGAGCAAGCAAAAGTAAATAGCAATCAAAACCAACACTCTAGAGGGACACTAGGTTTTCAGACCGAGAAAAGGTATAGAAATGAGTGGGATAATGTATGAAGAGTTGCTAACGTGAGTATGACAGGCAAGAAAGGAAAGGACTCGGAAGAAGTAATGAAATTGGGTGACTACAATATTTCACGGGTGTGAAAAATTTCACACCTGGGTGTGAAACTCACGTATTTAATGACTAAAATAATACGAATCTGGAAAAACTTAAAAGACAAACTTTGTAGAACAGAGAGTTTTCTAAAGGATCTCAAAATTTCAGATTTTTTTGAGGTACAGAAGTCCCTCAACCAATCATTTTTCAGAAACTAGTGCAATCTGTCAGAATTCTCCAGATTGATAGCAGTGTCTTACGGTGCCAATTGCGATTAAACTACAGAGAATTTGGGAAATCATGAAAGATAAAAGTTGTAGATCTGATAAATTTCCTATAAGGTCACAAAATTTCAGGCAATTTCGAGTCGTTTAACCCACTGAAAACGAATTCGAACCATGATTTACTCCTGCAGTTTTTCTGGACAGATTGTTTGGAGTAATCGGCGGTTTTAGTCAAGATTTATGTTGAATCTGGATTGGGTGTAAAGACAAAAATTGTCAATCGAGATATGATGGAGATTTGGTAAAAATTTCAGAATTTTTAGAGGGTTTTTGGTTAGGGAACGGTCTGCCAAAAAAACGAGTCTGGGAAAACAAAAATTAGGGTTCTTGGGATGAAGGTTTGAAGATTGCTTGTGTTCTTGGGGGGGTGGGGGTTGGGCTGACTGAAAAAAGAAAATAAAAACAAGAACAACAATTTTTTTTTTGGAATTAAACGGAATAAAGGAAAACAAAAATAAAAGGGATATTTGCTCACCGAAATTGCTGAGCTCTGCTACGACAAAGAAAATTCTCACTCGCAAGTGATTTTCAAGCCTTATGACTTGGTTGAGTAAAACTCAATAATTTGATTTCTCATAAAATAATTGTCTTTCGAATGAATAGCTAGTGTTTGTCTTATATAGGCTTACAACCAAAAGAAAAAGCAACATCTAAGCAATGTGGGAGAAATTCCCACTTAAAAATGCGCCTATCTCCTATTGGCCAGAAACGAAATGTTCCTATTAGCTAATAAAAGAATAAATAAAATAAAGTGCTAAAAATGCAATATAAAATAAAACCACCTCCTAATTAATTAAATAATATCCATAAATAGCACGAATGATGGTATCCTCCGAACATGAACTGGATCACATCATTCCCTCCCGGTTCGAAAGGATTCGTCCTCGAATCAACAGGATGTCATAGAACAGACCTTCATCACGCACAACATCACGAGAAACAAAAATAAACTCCAATGGTACGCCGGGATCAAAGATAAAGCGAACAAACATCTCAGAAATCAATAGCATGTTGAAGCGATGCCGCAATGCTTCATTAAAGGAACGGCCCAACGGCCTCGTGGTTGGATATAATGGTGAATGAAGCCATGGTATGGAGCAAGATGATCATATAAATGCAAATCATGAGAGACATCAGCATGTGCCAAATATGGATCATCAAATGCTTGCTTCAAATTGTCCGCCACAGAGCAACAATTTCAAGAACATCCAAATGCAATATATGGGCGGCATTGGGTGCATCCAATAACCCTGTGGTACCCGCAAGTGGGGGATAATGACGTACCTGCAAAGAAAATGCTGGGGCAACACAATACAATGGTGGTTCAACGGTGGCCACTGTGTCTCTCGCATCCGCATCCAGCATGACCATCTCAACCACAGAAGCATCATCATCATCAACTATAAACTCAGATGCCGCAACACTCTCAACCTGATGAACATCAACCAATGCCTCCACCTTGTTAATAACCTCATCCACAATAGGACAAGGCAGCCTCTCATCAAGAATTTTCTCCACCTCAACGGTTGCAATAGTGTCCTCATGGCGTGTGCTCATGGCATCTTTCAATTCTTTACATTTTCGTGGAGATTCAGCCCAAAACAGTGCACTTTTCTTCTTAAACCGTTCTGTGTCTTGCTTACTCTGCTCAGATTGCTTCTTCCACTTAGCGAGTATCCCTAGTATCCGGAGTCTTTCTTCCTCAATCCTCGCATCCTCCTCTTTTTGAAGCATCACTCTAGCCAAGTAACAAGGGGGCACAAATTGCTGTTGCAATTCTCTTTTCATAGCATTCCACGTACTAATCTTTGGTACCTTATGTATATGACTCAAAAATTTTAATTCTGTCCACCATCGCGAAGCCTTCCCTGTGAACAGAAGTGGTGCAAAGTAGCACTTATCCGCATCTGAATAGTTATAGCGTGCAAAATAGTGCTCTAACTCAGCTTCCCAGTAAAAATATGCATCACCATCAGGTGCACCACTAAATGATGGTAGCCCCATAATTACCTCACAACTCTCGTGTTTACACTCCCCTCTTTCTAAGTCGTATAAAGTACCCTTGTCAACGAACTAGAAGAGCAAGCGAAAGTAAACAGCAATCAAAACCGACTCTCTAGAGGGACACTAGGTGTTCAGACCGAGAAAAGGTCTAGAAATGAGTGGGATGGTGTGTGAAGAGTTGCTAATGTGAGTAAGAAAGGTGAGAAGGCTAAAAGAAATAAGTGCTTGACGGTGTACTCGAACATCTCCCGCATCATTAAGCCACTGCAAATTATATGGACGGGGATGTGGGGTAGTAGGAATGGATAATCGTGACACTAAGTCTGCACTCACCACATTTGCACAACTACCCGGGTCTATGATCATCGAGCAAAGTTTGCCACCTATCAAACTCCGGTTGGAACCAGATCTGATGTTTTGCCCAGGAAGTAACTAAGGGGAACAATGACGAGCCAATGATCCTAGACCTAGTAATCCAACTAAATCGTAGGCAGAGAACGCCCAACAAATGCTCACAATGCTGGTAAATCCTCAAAGGGTTGAACTTTCTACGACAAAGAATATTCTCACTCGCAAGTGATTTTCAAGCCTTATGACTTGGTTGAGTAAAACTCAATAATTTGATTTCTCATAAAATAATTGTCTACCAAAAAAAAAGCTAGTGTTTGCCTTATATAGGCTTACAACCAAAAGAACTAGAAGCTAAAAAGCAATGTGGGATAAAATCCCACTAGAAAATGTGCCTACCTCCTATTGGCCAGAAACGAAATGTTCCTATTGGCTAATAAAGAACAAATAAATAAAGTGCTGAAAATCCAATATAAAATAAAACCAACTCCTAATTAATTAAATAATATTCATAAATAGCACGAATGATGTATCCTCCGAGCATGAACCGGATCACATCACACGGGTACTAAGTTCCTTAACAAAATAATAAGAGAATACTGTGAACAAAATGGTGTCTTTGCATCAATTAGCAAATTTCTTGGAACACCTCAAAGAAAATGGGGTTCTTTGAGAGATGGAACAGGACTATGAAGGAAGCAGGAAGGACTATGATATGTGAGGCAAAGCTACCTGAAAGATATTGAGCTGAAGCAATCAATACTGCATGCTACACACAGAATAGAACCTCAGTAAAGAAGAAGCCAATGAAGACACGTTATGAAATTTGGAATGGAAGAAAGCCAAATATATCATATTTCCAGCCATTTGGAAGTAAATGCTTTATTTTGAATCATAAGGAGCAACTGAAGACATTCCAACCAAAATCAGATGAAGGAATCTTTTTATGATACTCTTCAGTCAGCAAGACTTTTAGGGTGCTGAACAAAAGGACATTGAATCATGAAGAATCCATACATGTTGTGTTTGATGAACCTAAGTTCATTGGAATTGAAGATAATGAAGTTTCGGAACCTGCTGGGAATCATGATGTAACTGATCCAGAATATGTTTATGTATTGAAGAAGATAAGTGACAGGAAAGTTTCTGATTCTCGAATTGAAGAAGCCCTGCTAAAAAACCTGATGGTAACACTACTAATACAATAACAGATGCAGTTCAAGGATCTGCTGATCCCCTTACTGATCCTGCAGCAGACCCTACTGAAGATCAGGTTCCTGTAAATCAAACAAATCAAGATTCACAATGGTTGAAGAATCACCATGCTGAACAAGTAATTGGTGATGTATAGCAATGTGTAAGGACTATAAGACAACTAGAAGCAATATTTATTTGCTTTCTATCTCAAATTAAACCTAAAGTTGTTGAAGAAGCAATTTACGATCCAGTTGAATAATTGCTATGCAAGAAGAACTTAATGAGTTTGAAATGAATCAGGTTTAGACACTAGTAGAGAGGCATGATCATGCAAATGTAATTGGCACTAAATGGTTATACGGAAATAAACTGGATGAATCTGGCACGATTGTTAGAAACAAGGCCAGACTAGAGGCAAATGGCTAATCTTAAGCAGAAGGAATAGATTTTGATGTAACATATGCCCCAGTTGCAAGATTGGAAGATATAAGATTATTTTTGGCATATACTGCACCTAAAAACATCAAAGTATACCAAATGGATGTCAAAAGTGCATTTTTGAATGGCATTCTAGAAGAAGAAGTGTATGTTCAACAACCTCCTGGTTTTGAACTCAAAGATCAAGAATATAAAGTGTATAAACTCAAGAAAGCACTTTATGGTTTGAAACAAGCACCAAGAGCATGGTATGAGACCCTATCTCAATTCTTGGTGAACAATTGTTTTACCAAAGGTACCATTGACAAGACACTTTTCAGAATCAATGAGGGTGACAGCACCCTGCTGGTACAGATTTATGTGGATGACATAAATTTTTGGTTCTGAAAATGAATTGATGTGTGAAAAGTTTGCTAATCTCATGAAAGTTCCAGTTGAGTATGATGGGAGAAATGAACTAATTTTTGGGATTTGAAGTCAAACAATTGCAAGATGAAATCTTCATTCATCAAACAAAATACACCAAGGAGCTGCTGAAGAAGTTTGGAATGGAAAACAACACCAAATTATCAACACCTATGGGTACAAGCATAAGGCCGGATGAGGATAACGAAGGCAAAGATGTTGATCTGACTTTATACAGAAGGATTATTGATAGTCTACTATACCTCACAGCCAGCAGGCCTGATATATCTTTTACAGTAGGTGTATGTGCCAGCTTTCAATCTAAACCTAAGGAAAGTCACTTAGCTTTTTTTTTTTGTATAAATGTTTTTTTTATAGAGTATAAATGCTTCTTAAAGTTCCCTTTTCTATAATCCTGCAAATCCAAATAATTTTTTTTTGAAGCAACTTTATTTTATATTATTAAAGGATGAAATAAAGAGCTACAAAGCATTCGCCATATCCTGGCCCGCCCTAAGTTTACTTGATAGAATGCATAACATGGCCTCCTTAAACCCAATGTGTGGCAAACCCGGTGTAGGAAAATCCACCACATAGGGAAGAGTACTCGCTCTATGCATTCCCGAAAAAACCCTACTCCAAAAATAAATACATCAGTGGAAATCCGCATGAAATAAATGGTGGTTCTCTGTCTTCTGTCTTTCAAATTGAAAGTGAAAGAAGATTTCCGTTCTCCCCGTCGTGTCCTCGTGTGAGCTTTCTTCGATCTTCGCATCCTCTTGGAAGTGAAATTCTGACATGACCGGTACGTAAAGTGGTCAGCAACAGCCCATGTAGAAGCTGTACCAATCATATAAGGGAGTGTATCAAACAGCAGAAGTAACATGAGCACAAAGAGAGATCTTAAAAGAAACAAAAACACCTGGATTGCACCCCTAGGAAAATGGTAGGGGTGCGTCCAAAGGCTAACGTGGTCCTCAAAGCCGAATGCAGAGATGAACCGCATGCAAGCTACGCGTTGATAATCTATCTACAAGAAAAACACAGGGGGAGTACGAAAACCAGCAAGCAACCTCCAGGCCACAATAGAGAAATGGAACAAAAACACTTGAATTGCACCCCAACCAAAGATGGAGGGTGCGTCCGGCTGAGAAAACACCGTTTGAAGTTCCCGCTTGGAGCTCTAGGATTTCGGCCAGCCGCACCATTGGTATACTCTATTGATCGGCACATCGTGTGATACACAGTATATATAGAAAATCTAGTATTGATGACAAAGTGTAAGAGATGAACAACACGACCTGGTTTGCACCCTTCACAAGTGGAGAGTGCTTCCCGGGTTGTCAGTGGTGTAACGAAAATGAACTAGGCCATGTAAATCATCATGAAGAAGCTTCAGGATGTGCGGAGGGACCTCCCTGGTGCACATAAATATGTGATCATCCCCCTCCAGTGCAGTTAGGGCATCAGTGACCGCGTTGCACTACCTATAGATATGAGAGACAAGATAGTGTAATGCTTGCAGAAGAGCACCAATCTGAGTGACGTAGATACACAGGGGCCATTCTCCATCCTTCTCTCCAGAAACCATGCGATGCACATATAGGGAGTCGGATTCAATCTCCAAAGGTTGATCATAAGTACGCATGTGAAGACCAAACAAAAGAGCTTTTATCTCTGCATCTAGCACCATCCCCTGACCAAAGAAAGAGTGGAACACCATGATAAACATGCCCTCGGAATCCCTGAGAATACCCCCACCGTAAGCTATCCCATTCATGACACTCCCATCCACATTCAGCTTTAAGTTGCCAGAACGCGGCGGCACCCACCGCAGATAAGTTAACTTCCTCATCGGTATAGATTTGATCTTGAAAGGTTGGAAGAAAGGGATCCCTCTATCAACTTCTAGAAATTTGGAAGCCAGATCCTTGCGGAAGGCGAGCTGACAAATATTCTGCTCAATAAGAATGATGGTGCGATGTATGGAGGGTTGGACCTCATCATGTATTTGAGAGAGACTTTGGGAGTTGGGATATGGTATCCAAAAGATGGAAGTTTCAAAGTTATATCATATTCATACTCTGATTATACTGGATGTAAGATTCATAGAAAAAGTACAATAGGAACACGTCCGTTGACAGGCAGCAGACTTGTTTCCTTGTTTAGCAAGAAGCAGAATTCCATATCAACTTCAACTGTAGAAGTAGAGTACACTGCTGCTGGAAGCTGCTGTGCACAAGTTCTATGGTTAAGACAGCAACTAAGGGATTATGGGATTGAAGAAAGATAAATTCCCATAATGTTTGACAAAACAAAGGCAATTGCAATCACAGAAAATCCTATTTTACACTCAAGAACCAAACACATTGATGTAAGACATCATTTTATTAGGGATCATGTTGAAAAGAAAGATGTTGTGGTTCTTTACATCCCTACTGAAGATCAACTTGCTGACATCTTTACAAAACCTTTGGATAGTGAAAGATTTGCTAAGTAAAGAACTGAACTAGGCATTATCAAGATTGACTGAGCTAGTAATAGGTCAGCAGGGTATTGGAATTCACCGAGGGGACTAGTCTTTGCCCTACTGGGTCAGCTCACTTGACAGATTAGCCATTGGTATCAACAATTCCTAAGTACTCTTTTGGTTTGGACAATTGAGAAAATGAAGTTGCTAAGGGGATTGGTCTTTGTCCTGTAGGGTGAGCTCACTTGATAGATCAGTCATTGGTATTAAACTTCATCTTGTATTATCAATTGGACAAAACTGAGTTGTTGAAGAACAGCTGTGTAGTTTGCATATCCGAAGGCTGCTGAACCTGCTGACTCTACTGGGGAATTGCAGAAGACTTATGCACTCAACTAAAGAAGTCTACTGTATGGAACTTTGCTGATAAAGTCAAACTTTAATGAAAGTCAACAGCCGAATAAATGGATATTAATCTTATCCCTTATTACAGCTGTTACAGTACATAACGGTTGCTTACATTAGTGGGATCAATTAGTGGGGCACGTGGCAGTACAACATTAATTTTAGACAGAAGATCGTGTGATAACGGTACAGTATGTGCACAGTACCTGACTGACGGTTTTCACCCACTACTTTATGCTATATATTCAGATATACACTCAGAATATTTGCATACACTCAGATCAATCTCTCTGATGAATATACACAAGTGTGAACACAGATTTACAGTGTTTCATCTTCATCTTTCTCATCCATTTGCAATAGCGGACAAAGAAATTCATCTCGGTACGAGTCAAAGTGTGAGAGATTATTGTTGGTCCTAGAGAAGGGTGAAACTATAGTCAGAGGGGGGGTGAATGACTATAGTGGAGTTTCAAAAACTTTTCTTATGTTTAAAAGCTTTTGGGCAGCGGATAAGTCCCTTCTTACTATGTTGTTTTCAAATCAGTTTAGACAATCACAGATATAAGTTATGATCTAGGCAATTTAAAAAAATGCTGTAAAGTAAATTGCAGAAAGTAAATTGACACAAGGCATGTAGTGGTTCTGTTAGGTGTAGTGCCCGAAAGACAATTTGTGTAATTGTTTTTAATAATGAATGACATAATTTATCTCACCTTATTACTTGCTTTGTGCTTGTAAAGTAATACATCTACTGCAAACCCTAAGTATATCAGATGTGTAACCACTTAACTCAAAGTGTATGGATTACACGTGAGGATTGAGTTAGTGGTGATATACTTAAATCTGTTAGTCCGTGGTGAACTTAATCGAGTTTAGGGTCTCTTGATTAAAACACCAATAATGCGCCTGAACACCTTAGGGTGTGATAGTCTTATCCGATCTGTCGGGTGAGGGTACCTACGTGGGGCATTTATATATGATGGCATTCATATAGATCGGACCGATTTAATCTGAATTTCTCGATATAATTCCGTAATCGAGGAATCTTATTAAATCATTAGATGATCATATATGGATCAACCTTAATCTGAGGTGATCACGAGTCTTGCCGCTTGTCCCGGGTAGTGTTTGATGTGTTAGTTACGGTTCACTTAAATAATGTGTTCCAAGCCACTTCTCATTGGCACTATCTCCGATGAGTGAGTAGTTACGATTTTCACAGACATGGAATCCATTCCTTCTGCGGGAAGTAGAGAGATCAAATTCTTATTTGTTAGCCCTAAGAAAGTGATCGATCGGCCGAGTTCATATTTAGACTAATTAGCTACTAGTCGATATGTGAACTAATTGATCACAAGGGGTTGATGGTAAATAAGGATAAGATATTACAGTCGGGTTCACGGAGACTTCCTCTCGAGAATGGACAATCTATGGAGGGTTAATCCGTATGTAGTGATTATATCAATGGACACTTATTAACTCTACATGGGTTGAGTATAAGTATATATCTATAATCGGTAGAGTTCGATTTAGGTTTTATGGTGGCGTAATCCCGGAATTAATAATTAATGTACATTACATTCGATGAATAATTAATTATTGGAGCTACTCACAGTTATAGGTCCATGGTCCCCGATGTGGCTTACGTAATTCGGACTAATAATCTTGTTATTTGGGCCTCAGTGATAATTAATTGGCTGGGCTAATTAATTGATATGCATGGATATTATTTAGTTGGGCTAAATAATATAATACACATGAAAGACATTTTATGTGGGCTTAGTGACCCAATATGTGGCGCCATTAATGTCCTAATAATTAGAGAGAAATTAGTTTTCTTGGATAATTATTTAATATGTGATTTATCTTTTATTTGTTAAATGATAATTCATGGAATAATAGATAATAATATGATTTATCTTAATTTGTTTGGGATAATCATTTTATTTATCTTTTATTTGGAAAAGGATTAATATGATAATTATCACTTAATTATTTAATCCTTGGAGGACATTGATTACTCTCCTATATAAAGAGAGTTCTCCCAAGTCTAATGGCAAGGTACTATTCACGTCACTATTCACCGAGAGAAATTGGCCGAAAAATTTGGCCTCTATTCTTAGGGTTGAGTTGGAAAAATCTTGGGATTTTTCTGGTTGCATATCAAGAAGGCTCGTGTATCAAGAAGGGTGTCCACCAACCGCCGTTTGGAGAACACATCGGAAGATCAAGGCTTCTCTTCCCTATATTGGTAACTTGATTTTAACCCCCTTGTAGTTTTTAAGTCCTTTAATTATGTTTTATGATATGTAAATCGTGATCCGTCCGCTGCGCATAGATCTAATTTTGGTTAGATCTAAGAACCTGCATCCTTCATGTGGTATCAGAGACAGGTTCCACGATTTATATAGTCATAATCATAATTAAACGATTTAAAGGAGTGGAATTGCATGTAGGTAAATTTTATTTATTGTTTTATGCATAGATCATGATTAATTGCTATGGTTGAAGAGATGGATTGGGGGTTGGCACTGTTTACCCGTTAGATCTATTGTAAACTCATATAAACGTAGAAAATTCGTTCATATGAGTATATGAAATTATGTAATTTATTTATTATTGCAAGTTTAATTTCCTGTAAATAGATCTGTTTAGTAGCTGTATAGTTTTTTCGTTTTTTCCGTTGTTTGAACCGTTAAAACGAAGATCCCTCCGGTCAGAATCAAGATTAGAAGTTGATGAACAATCCCAAAAAATTTGGCGTCGATCAGAGTCCGTTTGGATGTCCGTTCAATGATGAGATGAGGCAGCTGTAACAGAAAAACGCAGGATTCACAGAAACCCTAACTGTGACTTCCTTGATTTTCTGGAAAGTATTGGACCGTGGAAACAAATATCCGACCGGTCAGAACGATAATCATGGAGTTTTGGACGTGGAATAAAAATTTCAGGTCGATCGGGTTTCATCTCGATTCCCGATCGGCAGCGGGAAGTCATTGATGCGCTGCTGTAAAAGTCAGATTCAGCAGCAAGTTGGGCGGCTCACTGGAGAAGATTGACAAGTCAAAGCTCCGATCCAACCGTCCATCTTGAAGTCCGAAGAATGAAGATCAGATCTGGAAAGGTTCGTCCCGATCCGAGTTCGTTTGATATGCCAATCGTCGAAGATTCTCAACAGCTGCAGATTAGGGTTTTTAATTTATTTTCGAATAGATTAGTTACGGGGGTGCCAACGGTCCATCTCGGTGTTTATTTTCCGCACTAGTATACATGTGTAGATTGTATGAGTAGAACCGGAAAATTACCATGACATGCATCATATCATGAATTCCACTCCATATGCATACATGTAGAAATTAATTCGAGGAATTAGTTAGGCATGTATAAAACACGCAATTAGTTTTAATTAATTGTTTGATATTAATTAGAAACTAATTAGGGTAAAAACCGAGAAACACGGGTTTTTTCAATCGTCGAGGTTGGGTGATGGATTCTCGGTGAATCCCACTCTGCGAAAGCATAAGGAGTAAAATCCCGAACCTCGTGGTTAAGGTGTTGGATTCTCGGTGAATTCCACCTTACCTAAGACGAGATTACGTTTTTGTTCCGTAGTGTCTCATTGAAAGTTTGATGTTTAAGGATTGGATAATCACGGGCAAAAGGTTCGAAAGTGGTTTAACCACGGTTGGGTGGTCAATAGTAGCTACGGCTCAATCGACTTCACCCTCCACGTGTGGCGTTTGCAAGGGGTCCGCAATCTTGAGCCATCCGAAGAGCCACTACGGCTCAACGGAGCTCTCCTAGCCTTGACCCGTCCGACGGCCACATATGTTCTAACGAATAGGTCGGGTGGGCTAGCCCACATAACCGACAACATTCAGGCCTATGATTTATTGTTCCTTAATGTAACATCAAGTCCAAAAACGTGATCAGTAAACCCACCACTTTTTCAAAATATTGAGTGGGAGCGGGAGAGGCGACAGCCGACCCCACGGCCTCTACTGTTGACACAAGCAACGTGAGAGAATGGTGACGCCTCGTGCCGGCTTTGATTTCGGCCCCCTAAGGAAGGCCTTCACCGCTATCAAAATTCAAGGCTTGGTCTCCGAAAGGATAGGATTTTGGGTACTCGTCGGGTCACCGACCGACCCTAAGCGGCACACTCGGGGTCTACCTAAAAATGTCTGAGACATGAGGTCACACTCATAAAGGGTATTTTTGGTAGTACCTTGGCTGAAAAAGAAAGGTGATTGACGATCACAATGAGATGTTCGATTCTCAATCGATCTTCAATAGTAATCGAAACCTCTTTGACCTACCCTAAGGCGGCACCGAGGCATTAGATTAAATCCTTGGAGCAGTAGGATAGACTATAAGTAATTAGTTTATGTTCCTAAAATTTTAGTAATGTATGATTTGGATTTATTTTACACGGTTTTTATTTACAACTATTTATATATCTCTACAGGTGCTAGACGCTAGTGTAAAATGGACTAGTAATACTTCGTTAAAAGTGGTAAGTAACTAGAACGTTGTATTTATTAATCTCACATGCGATTAATTTTTCGGAAGAGATATTTCTCTTGAAGCCTTCAAAACTTAAGTGACGAAATAGGCATGTCACTGCTTTGTCACTCGTGTAAAGCGAGAGACAACCGTAGTTAGTTTGAAAGATGATTGGGACGATAAAATTCTTCTAGTGAATTGTGTAGTGTCTACACGAGAAATTTTCGATAGAAAAATTGGAGAATCATAAATTAAAGTGTCGCTAGTTAGGCGGTATTTGGAACCGATAAACTAGTGGGAGCTTTTATATTATGTTTTTCTAATTTATTAGAAAATCAGTCCCCACTGAGTAACGCTTTCACTAGACATCCTACGGTTCATGAGTAGTATCTACTCAAGCGAATCGCTAGTTCAAGACTATTTCCTTTTAAGGAAAGTTAAGAATGGGAAAGAATGTCTATAAGTGTTAATCATCTTAACTAAAGTTTTGAAGCTAAACCGAAACATTAATTAAAGAAAGTATAGGATAAGGAAAGTGATTTCGGATCACTAACCAATGAATCCTTAGCGACTTTCATAACCGAGTAACTTGACTCGATAGCTTAGTTCTTTGGAAGAACAAGGAAGTTGTGCATTAATGATTAATAGAGTAACAACGGGCAGTAATTTCAGCTATAATAGTGGGAGTGATATAAGGAAATAAATTTCGGATTCTATCCTTGAATATCACAGAAAAAATTATTTTTCTGTTTACAGATTTGTTGAAACAATTGGATTCACTTTCAACTCGATATATTATTGCCTCATAGAAAGTGAATATGACATTTGTAGTACGAATCTGAGACTCGGACTTTTGTTTGATAAAGACAGAACCACTAAGAAAAGCTGAATAGGTATGTGTAACACATCTAAAACTATTAAAGGTAAAAGGTTTCCGTATTAAGATAAACGACTTTTCAATATCTATTAATTAGTTCATATATCCTAGAGATAAGACCTAAAGACTGGCTAAGGGTGATTCCTATTTCCCAGTCTGGGAACACTGTCTCAAAGGAACAATGACTAAGTTTCCTTTCAATCGGGAGAGGGTAATAGATTTGAAGGGGTAACATAGCTTGTTCATCATGACCTTCGGGGTCTAGTGAGAGATACAAGCTAGTGGGAGTTTTTGAGTGGTGACATTTTGTCTGATAACTACTCGAAACGTGATTTAGTTTATCAAAAGAATACGAGGAGGAGTCTCTAATTTTAGCAGAGAATAGAGTATTCCATGCTCAGAAATAGGCTATCGCATAGTCTTGGGACTATTGCTCGGCCTGCCTCCTAGTGGAATGTTTCTCACTGAGGAAGAAACCATAGACTTGCCTGATATAGTTATTAATGTGCTACAATACAATTGTTAAACTCGATTAAGATAATTGGTTGCAAAATAACGGTTAACATTATTATGTAAACCGAGAAGTCTACCTAGAAGATGCCAAAGTGAATTTATGGATAATAAGTGAATTCGGTTCACACCACTTCCATAAATGTAGGCATTTAGCATTTAATGCTTGAAGGTAGGATTTGGAGATTTTAAGCATACGTTCTCGGTGTTGTATTGTCGTGAAATATCTTAATGAGACAGTGAAGGTTGATTATAAGATTCTTGAGATCGAAAAGTGACGGTTGAATCTGTCACAAGCCTTCGATAGAATCTATAAGTAACAACCTTAAACCTTGGAGTGATTTACCCAAAATTAGTTACTATCTCGATTTAATCGGACCACGTCCAACATCGGTTGTTGGTGATTACACCGATAAATACTACTAGATCGGGATGTCAATCCACCACGCAGATGGGAGTATGGTTTACCATTGACCCATTGTAGTTTTGTGGACTTTACGGTCTGTGGGGTGATTGATAACCTATGGCTCTTAGTGGGTGTATAGGATTACGATCATAGAGGTTGGTTTGACAGCCTTAACCCTGTAAATGGAGTTTTTGTACTCTAGTTTTGTTCAGTCTATTGTAGAACCACCTGAGTGTCTCAGGCCCAGTGGGAGCAATTGGATCTACATAGAAAAGAGAGCGAATGAATAGGAAAGTTTAAACTTTCAAACGCAAAGTTGAGTGGTATAGGGGTGATTCACGACAAGTAGAGAGTTAACCGGACCTTGAACTCTCTCACCACTCGATCTTGCTAGATTTCGTTAAGCGAGAAAATAGGGGTGATTCCCCGAGACTTTCTTGCCGAACAACGGAATCTGAATTCATTCAGAATAGAAGGGTTTTAGCTGAGAATGAATAATGGATTCGTTACAAAGCAGAAGATAGGGGTGATTCCCTAAGACCTTTTTTTTGCGAGACTAACGATATCTTAATTCATTCAGAAAGAACCTTTTGGTAGGAGGCCTGCCGTGGCTTATATCCTTTGTGGATTTAATAAAACCTCTCGGTCATTTAAAAGTCACATGTTTTAAAATATGTGGACTTGACCAAAATATTGATAAGTTTTTTGTAGACTGGATATCAATATTGGTAATGTAGTAGTAGTATTAGTGTTCATAAGTGATAACACTAAAACGGTTGGAAACAACATGGGTGTGCTATCTGAAGTCGGAACCGACACGCCAAGATTCTCTGATGAGAGAATTGGACTATATTCTAAGAATTTGATTCGGTCAAATTCACAAGAATGAGTCATTGGCTATCCCATCCGTCTTATTGGTTAAGATGATCATGCATATACGTATGCAGCATTCATCGAGAGTAGTCCTACCCTACCTCTCAGGAATGATTCTTCAAATCTTCGGATAAAGAGAAAATGGGATAGAGTCTCTCTTGGATAATGGCAAGTCAGGTTATCACAAGTCAATAGTAATCGAATCTTGGATTCGAGCAATAAAAATAGCGGTTTAGTACGTCCTCTAGTATCGTTAGAGAACGAGGAATCATATGCTTGTATATTCAGGTGCAAACTTGAATATGGTTGACTTCTACTGATTCGACTTGTAGTCGATTGAGGATGATCATTAAGTTGATCTCGGGCTCAGTGTTTACTCATAATACTTAGAATTTTCTTTTTGGTCTGGGAATAATTCCAGGTCTGATAAGCCGATATCACTTCATTGTGAAAACAATGAAGAGATAGCTTAGAAGGATCTTCTCAGTTACAAGAAGTCAAAAGCATATTGAGAGAGAGTACCGCCTGATTAGATGGGCCGGCAACGTTTCAATCCTAAAGATCGTCTCGAGTCGACAACCTAACTAATCAGTGTACCAAGTCAAGTGCTTGGAGGGTACGGCATTAATGGACATTTCTCATCTGCTTTTAGAGCAAGTGGGAGAGTGTTGTGAATAAGATGAGAAAGGGTGTGCTCTAAAAACAATCGTTACTTGTCATTTCGTGCAAGTGGGAGATTGTTAGGTGTAGTGCCCGAAAGACAATTTGTGTAATTGTTTTTAATAATGAATGACAGAATTTATCTCACCTTATTACTTGCTTTGTGCTTGTAAAGTAATACATCTTTGCAAACCCTAAGTATATCTCATGTAACCACTTAACTCGGTGTATGGATTACACGTGAGGATTAAGTTAGTGGTGATATACTTAAATCTGTTAGTCCGTGGTGAACTTAATCGAGTTTAGGGTCTCTTGATTAAAACACCAATAATGCGCCTAACACCTTAGGTGTGATAGTCTTATCCGGACTTTGCCGGTAGAGGGTACCTACGTGGGGCATTTATATATGATGGCATTCATATAGGATCGGACCGATTTAATCTGAATTTCTCGATATAATTCCGTAATCGAGGAATCTTATTAAATCATTAGATGATCATATATGGATCAACCTTAATCCCGAGGTGATCACGCAGTGGTCTTTGCTTGTCCCGGGTAGTGTTTGATGTGTTAGTTACGATTCACTTAAATAATGTGTTCCAAGCCACTTCTCATTGGCACTATCTCCGGATGAGTGAGTAGTTCGATTTTCACGGACATGGAATCCATTCCTTCCTCGGGAAGTAGAGAGACAGTCCCTTATTTGTTAGCCCTAAGAAAGTGATCGATCGGCCGAGTTCATATTTAGACTAATTAGCTACTAGTCAGATATGTGAACTAATTGATCACTAGGGGGTTGATGGTAAATAAGGATAAGATATTCTGAGTCGGGTTCACGGAGACTTCCCTCTCAGAATGGACAGTCTATGGAGGGTTAATCCGTATGTAGTGATTATATCAATGGACACTTATTAACTCTACGGGTTGAGTATAAGTATATATCTATAATCGGTAGAGTTCAGTTTCGGGTTTATGGTGGCGTAATCCCGGAATTAATAATTAATGTACATTCTGTTCGATGAATAATTAATTATTGGAGCTACTGGTTATAGGTCCATGGTCCCCGATGTGGCTTCTGTAATTCGGACTAATAATCTTGTTATTTGGGCCTCAGTGATAATTAATTGGTCAAGGCTAATTAATTGATATGCATGGATATTATTTAGTTGGGCTAAATAATATAATACACATGAAAGACATTTTATGTGGGCTTAGTGACCCAATATGTGGCGCCATTAATGTCCTAATAATTAGAGAGAAATTAGTTTTCTTGGATAATTATTTAATATGTGATTTATCTTTTATTTGTTAAATGATAATTCATGGAATAATAGATAATAATATGATTTATCTTAATTTGTTTGGGATAATCATTTTATTTATCTTTTATTTGGAAAAGGATTAATGTGATAATTATCACTTAATTATTTAATCCATAAATTCACTGGCATCTTCTAGGTAGACCAGCCTAGAAGAGAGTTCTCCCAAGTCTAATGGCAAGGTACTATTCACGTCACTATTCACCGAGAGAAATTGGCCGAAAAATTTCGGCCTCTATTCTTAGGGTTCGAGTTGGAAAAATCTTCGGGATTTTTCTGGTTGCATATCAAGAAGGCTCGTGTATCAAGAAGGGTGTCCACCAACCGCCGTTTGGAGAACACATCGGAAGATCAAGGCTTCTCTTCCCTATATTGGTAACTTGATTTTAACCCCCTTGTAGTTTTTAAGTCCTTTAATTATGTTTTATGATATGTAAATCGTGATCCGTCCGCTGCGCATAGATCTAATTTTGGTTAGATCTAAGAACCTGCATCCTTCAGGTTCAGGGTGGTGTAATCCCTTAATCCACTCTTCTCCTGTGATGATTGGAGGAATTCACTATTGTTTTCACAGATACAATAGTATGATTGTCCTTGACTTCCCAAGCTTCACAATCTACAAGACTATCACTCCTTGACTGCAACAGCTTCAGTGATTCAGTCTCTTTCACTGCTCCTTGAGATTAAAATCCTTCAGCAGCTATCATAGACACAACTCCTTCTCATATTGCTTCTGATTCAGTTGCTTCAGTTTGATGTGAATGAGATTCATGAACTTGCTTGATCAATCTCAGTGCTGAATATAAAATTGTAGTTCTAATGTCTGAGTTGATCTCTAGATAAGTCCTTATAAGTTCAGAGAGAAGTCTTTTCAAATTGACAGAGTTTCTGCTTCCTTTTTGCTTTTCTTGATCGTTTTTTTGTCTGTCAATGCCTTCTATTTATAGCCTTGAGTATCCTTGATTTGAAATTCCATCTGTTGGCTATATTTATTAGGGGAATAATCCTTGATTTTATTCTTGATTCCCCACCAATTGTATTCTTCTTGATTTCCGTGATCGGATTTTTCCTTCAAATATATATAGCGTAAAATCTGCTTCTTGATTGATCCTCTATTGATTGTGCATTTAATGCATGATCTTACGAATCTTCATCATATTCCAAAATCTGATTTGGTAAAATTTACTTCGCCGTTCTCAGAGCGGTTGAGTGATTCATCTAACTTCGCCGTTCTAGATCTTCCTTCACCGTTTAGTCTTCACTCAGCCGAAAGCCATTTTACTGCGCCGAATCACTATTTTCTTCATTGTTTAAGTATGAGGAGAATCTTGTACTTCACTGATCCTTGATTGGGGTGAGATCAGTGTACACCATATTTAAATATTAAGTTTTATCACTTGAAACATAACTTAGACTTATCCAAGGTCATCACAGACTTCCTTGGTTATAAGTCAGATTATAATGTCTTCATTACTTCTCTGCTGGTGCTTGGCTGGCTTCACTCTACCGAAAGTCTGTTTTTACTTTGCCATCCTACCAACTAGTACAATACTTGTTTGACTCAACTTATACAACATGTCAGACTCCAAGTAAAGACATACAGAGAATTCTAACTTATTTCAGGCTTGCTATAACAGCTAGTATGGCCATCATCAAAACATAATAAAATGTTCCTAACAATTTCTCCCTTTTTGATGATGCCAAAACCCTCATAAGCCTGAACATAAGTGATCCAACCTTTTTATAATAAATAACAGAACAAAACTCAACAATTTTATTCATCCATCAAGGGCAATAAGATATTGCATCTTTTTATTTAAACGACAAAGGCAAATGGTAACATCAAATTAAATTAAGCAAGAGGTCTACTTCTTCAAGGTCTACTTCTTCATTTCCTCAAACCTGATGCCTTTGCCTTTGCTGCCCTTTCCTTTTTCTGTTGGGCTTGCCTTCTTTTCACTGGAGCGTTCAGGCTTAGAGCTTCCTTCCCCTTTCCGCAAAGACTAAAAATGCTTCAAGATTTGTCGTTCTTTGTGTCGAGAATGGGAGAGAGACCATACCTCCTTTCCAGTATCTTGTTGTTGGCCTCACCAACTTTGATTAGAAGATCCAATTGCTTGCCAGAATGCTCCATCATCTCATCCAGATGTTGAATTTGATGAGTGTGAGCATTGAGGGTGTCCACCAATGGCTTAAGATTGTTGTCAATCGTCTCAGCATGGAACTCAAGATTGGTTTGGACATGGTGAGGAATGAGTTGCTGTAAATTGCAAAGCAGGTTTCCTTGTCTCTCCATGACCTCATCTTGGATTTTGATATGATTGATGAGGGCCTCAATCTTGTGGTTGAAGGAGGTCGCTTCACTCTTTAAGGCATTCTTCAGGTTTTTCCTGCTGTAATACTGCCTTTCCATGTCCACAATGAGGGGTTGAATGTCCAAATTGAAAATCCTCTCAGATCGGTTTCTGTGGTGCCACATTGGCATCCTCATCATTTGTATCTTCCCTTTCTCACTTTCCACTTTAACTTCCTCTTCTTTCTCTTCTTTCTTTTCATCTTGTGTCTCTTCTCCTTTTTTCTTCCACTTTTTCTTGTTCTTCCTCGTGTGACTCAAAGGTCATTTAGAGGTTGCTATTGAGTGTGGTCCGCTTCATCACCACTGCTCCCCTTGTGCAATAGTGGGGAGTTGACAAGTTCGGTGAGTGAGCTTTATCACCGGCTCAATCACTTGTTAAATCAATTTTGCCAATGCTCTTGAAAAGCACTTCTTGATGTGTCAATTCATCATCAGAAATTCCCAAATTTTCTTGATTTGCTTCAAAATGACCACCTTATGAGTGTTCATCCTCGGACTCAGCTTCTTCCTCATCTATCTCCTCCTCTTCAGATGAAGTGATTCTATATCCATCCTCACCTTCCTCCAGGTAGGTGATTTCCTCTTGTTGCTTTTCTTCTTCTGTTGCTGTGTCATCCCTGATTGTCACAGGTTCATTCAAGTTGCTGGTTGCAGGCCGAGAGATGTTTTCAAGTGCCTTCTGGGATCTGGTTCTTCTTTCCACTCCTGATCTACTGCCTTCAGGTTGCTTTCTTTTGTTCCCAGCAATGGGTTTGGGTTTCATGGAAGCCTTGATGTAGGTAAACATTGTCTTTGACTTGTGTGGAGACTGCAAATTTGTGGGTTGTACTTTCAATGCGTTGAACAGGTGTTGAAGAGGGAACCCATATGATTTCCTCTCCCAGAAATCGCCATTTTTCTGCAAACCCTTGCTTGGTGTCGTTATTGATAAATCAATTTCCTTTTGAATCTGATCCTTCAATCGATTGAAAACAAATGTTGCCCAGTCGAATTTGGTACCTTCGTAGATGATGGCCATCAGTCTGATCCGTACCTCAGTTAGGTTTTCCATTGACCCCTTTCTACCTTCGATATTCTTGGTGATGACTGGTGCAAATTCAGCAAACGGAAGTTTCAGCATTGATCTGGGTAGATTGTATGTTTTGCTGTTTCTTCTGTGATTCTTGGCTATCTCAGCCCAGAATTTCTTGGTGTCAATCGTCACAAACTTGACATTAGCCGGACCTATTCTAGGAATTTGCAGGTATCTGTTGAGTGTACCAGGCGTGATGCCTATTTCTCTTCCAAAGATTGAGCTTTTGATGCAATCGACTTCAGTCTTCTTTGTGTTTGGCACAAACTTGGCATTTTTCCAAAATGCTATCAGATTTTCATAGCAGATTCCAGTTATTGGGGGGTTTAGGAAGGTCATCAGCCCCAAATTCGAACATCAGTCAATCAAGCGTTGAGCTTTTGCATCATTATCACAAAACGAGAGATAGTGTTCAGGTTTGAAAAACGAACCAGTGATGATTGATTTTTCGTAGTATTTTTCAGTGGGAGAGATTGTGGAGGATGAAGCCATTGATAAGTAGTTGATGATTAGAAAAGAATACTTTGAGTTTTCAGAGAAAATCAAAAGTGGGGTTGTAATTTGCAAGAGGATGTAAAGATTTATGAAAATCTCTAAGTAACGTTTATATAGGATGATTTGGGTAGTGTGAACGTGGTTTGAATGTGGAAGGATTTTATGACATAATGGCGTGATTTTGTGTATGTAAATCACGATATTCGAGTGTAATGGGGGAGTGGATTGAGGTAAGTAATGATAGAGCCCGAGAATCGAGGCGTTTATAATTCGAAAAATAATATGGTTACCTCCATGATCATAAGTTGATCTCCACGTGTGTAATCTTCCACAGAATAATCCTGTATAAATTATGTATTCTACACGTGTAATAAAAATTGATTTTGTTCACACTTTAATTTGTCCAAGTCTTTATTTCGGTGGAGTGCCTTGGCTGGTCACTTAGCCGATGTAGTGAATTCTTCACTGAGCTGCTCTATTTAACCGTTCCTAACAATCACTGTTGACTTTGTTTGAATTCCGAGTGCCTTACCTGCTACATCTCCTGTAATGGCAAAGGGTTAAACAGCTGATAAAGTCACTTAGCCGATTACTCCATTTAGCTGCTCTTTGGTACTTAGTCAATTTCAATCATTCCTAACTCAGTTCTTAACATGCTAAATCTGTCATAACTGAGTGGTTTAGTGAAGATGTCAGCCAATTGATCTTCAGTGGGTATGTATTTTAGAATGACATCTCCCTTTTCAACGTGATCTCTGATAAAATGATGTCTCACATCAATGTGCTTTGTTCTTGAATGCAACACTGGATTTTCAGTAATAGATATCACACTTGTGTTGTCGCACATAATTGGATTGTTTTCTCCTCCACTCCATAATCCCTTAGCTGTTGTCTAATCCAAAGCACTTGTGCACAAAGAACTACCTCGCCGCTATATATTCGCTCACCGTTGATGTAGATATGGAGTTTTTCTTTTTACTGAACCAAGAGACTAATCTGGTGCCTAGCATTTGACATGTTCCAAAGGTGCTTTTTCTATCTATTTTTCATCCAGCATAGTCAGAGTCTAAATATGATATCAACTTAAATCCTCCATCTTTTGGATACCAAATTCGAACATTAATAGTGTTTTTCAAGTATTTGATTATTCTTTTGGCTACTAGAAGATGTGATTCTTTTGGTTGAGTTTGAAATCTTGCACATACTCCTACTGCAAATGCTATGTCAGGTCTACTTGCAGTTAAGTATAGTAGGGATCCAATGATTTCTCTATACATTTTCTGATCAACATCCTTCCCAGTTTCATCTTTTCCAAGAATGACTCTTGCACACATTGGTGTTTCTACTTTGCCACTTGTGTCCATCCAATTCTTGTGTATCAAGTCTTTTGTATACTTGGCTTGATTAATGAAAATTCCATCGTTCATTTGTTTTACTTGAAGGCCAAGAAAATAATTTAGTTCTCCCATCATGCTCATCTGAAATTTGCTCTTCATCAGATTTACAAATTTCTCACATAGCTTTTCATCCTCAAATCCAAAGATGATATCATCAACATAGATTTGTACTAGCAATGTGCTTGTTCCTTCCTCTAGTTTGAATAGAGTCTTATCTATAGTTCCTTGTTGAATCCATTCTTGATCGTAAATTGTGATAGTGTTTCATACCACGCTCTGAGGTGCTGTTTGAGTCCATAGAGAGCTTTCTTGAGTTTGTATACTTTGTCTTCCTTTCGTTTGAATTGGAAACCAGGAGGTTGTTCCACATAAACTTCTTCTTCCAAAAGTCCATTTAGAAATGCACTCTTGACATCCATTTGATAGACTTTGAAGTCTTTGTATGCAGCAAAAGCTAGAAAAAGTCTGATTGCCTCCAATCTTGCTACTGGTGAAAATGCTTCATCATAATCTATTCCTTCTGCTTGAGAATAGCCTTTTGCAACTAGCCTTGCTTTGTTTCTGACAACTGTTCCTTGCTCATCCATTTTGTTTCTGAATACCCATTTTGTACCTATGATGTTGGCCATATATGGTCTGTCAACAAGTTCCCAGACTTCATTTCTTTCAAATTCATTTAGTTCTTCTTGCATGGCTGTGATCCAATCTGCATCTTGGATTGCATCATCTATGGTCTTGGGTTCCACTTGTGATAGAAAACATGTTAGCATGTGCTCCAGTTGTCTTCTGGTTCTAACTCTTGTGTGAATATCTCCAATGACTTGTTCTTCAGGATGATCTCTTAGCCAATTTACGTCAGGTTGAAGTTGTTCTTCACTTGGTGCTTCCACACCTTCATGTTGAGCATGAACTTCAAATTCTGGTACTTCTTCTATTGTATTGATATGTGACTCTTCTTGATTTTCAAAATGGTGATTTAAGATGGAAGCTGGTATGGTTGCATTTTTATAGATTTCCCTTTGTGTTGCTTCTTCTTCTTGATCTTGAAGATCTTCAACATTTGTATTAGGTTCATCAAAAACTACATGTATTGATTCTTCAATCACCAATGTTCTTTTGTTGAATACTCTGAATGCTTTGCTAGTGTCTGAGTATCCCATAAAGATTGCTTCATCACCTTTTTTCATCAAAGGTATGCAAATGATTCTGCTCAAAACAAAACATTTTGATCCAAACATATGAAAATATGAGATATTAGGTCTTCTACCATTCCATATTTCATATGGAGTCTTTCCATGATGTTTGTTGATGATTGATCTGTGTTGGACTTATTTATATGTTTTTATGATGAGTGCCAGACTAGCTGATATAGTGCAAAGGCAAAAAGATGTCTAGATCAAATGTATAGGTTTATTAGAGTTTGATCTTTGACTAGGTTTGATCAAACAAGCATCTTTGTAATAGTCACCGATTTATATCGCTGAGACCGATCTAGGTCGATAGGGTAGTTAGGTCGATGAGACTTATCGAGAACCTCTTGAAAGACTCGAAGGTGAGGCTCAAACTCGCTTAATGAAGGCTAAGGGATCAAACTTAGTGATTAAAGTCAAGGATATGCAATCAGAATGTAGGCAAGTCTGTGATGACCTAAACTGATTACATATACCTTGTGTAGAAGGTCTAAGTTCCATAAGTTGGATGATGTTTGGAACTTGTTTATAATTAAAAAGGTGTAATCTAACTTTACAAATAAAAGTTAGATAAAAGAAATCAGCTGCATTGTATTTGATACACAAAGAAATCTTGCATTCAAATAGATCGATATGTATTACAAAGAGATCGATGAACTCAATTGATAATATACCTCAGTTAATTCAAGATTACATTGGAAGATTACATGGATAAGGACAGCCAACTACCTCTGATTTATCAAACAGATTAAGGGCTGAGATTAAAAGGATGTTGGGATGTTTCAGGACTTTATCCAATGGTTATAAGTCAAAGGGTGGATAGATCAGATCGTAAAAAGGATTACGACGAAAGGTCACCCCATGAAGAGTGACAGAAAGCAAATCAAATGGGACAAAAACCAGGAACGGTTATATTTGAATTTCAAATAGAAGTCACATGCACTCCTACCTATAAATAGAGGACTTTCAACTCAGAAGAAGAAGATGATGATTGATGAATTTTAAGAGAAAAATATAAGAGATAATTCTGAGCTGCAAGAACACCTGCCAACCTCATCGAGCTTAACCTTGCCGATCCAGAGAAAATCTTCAAGTGTATTCTCAGTATTCAAGCCGCATCAAGTTTACACACTTGAAGACGCAAGTGCTGATTATATCATCCTAATCAAGTCGCCGCAATCGAATCATTTACTTGATTCAATCTTTATTTTACAAAGAACTCGCTTGAAGACAAGAAGCATCCGTTGGGTGTGAAAGATCATTGTTTGTGGTGGAGCTGGTGAAGAGGCAATCCTACCTTCAAGGACCAAGGAAGACTTTGGAGCAACAATCCTACTGCCTTAGTTTTCAGTTTGTGAAGCCATAGTCATTGGTGAAGGACAAGCAACTTAGGAATCTTTGTAACAGCTACATCAAAGATCTCTAGTGAATTACCTCCAACATCATAGGAGAAGAGTGGACTGACAGGATTACACCACCTGGAACCACTATAAAATCTGCCTTCTTACTTTCTGCACTTACATTCTGCATTTAGTTTATTATACACATCAACCTACTGAATCTAGCAACTGAACTCACACACATACACTACTGAGTATCCAATACTTAGTATCATATTTAACAACAAGTAATAAGGCTTAATTTTTGATATAATTCCATTTGCACAAATTCAAGAACTCAACTATCGGTGAGACTCATCGTGTATCGGCCAGAAAGTATCAAGTGTCGGCAGACTCATCGAGGTATCGCAGAGGCTGTTTGAAGTTCTTGAGTTTGTTAACTCCAAAATTTTTAAGTGTTAAGTTTATTCACCCCCCTCTAAACTTAACCAAAACCTTTCAAGGGACCAACAATTGGTATCGGAGCGGTTTCGCATTCAAGAAATCCTACTTGTTGTGCTTGTGAAAATACTTTGAAAACTCTTTCAAATCAATGATTTTCAAAGACTTGCATCATGGACAACAACCAGTATGCTAGAACTATGCTGATGTGTTCTCTAGATAGATTTGATGAATATAAACGTCGAATGCAGGCTTATCTTGCTGCAACTCATGATGAAATGATGGATGTGATGACAGATGGACCACTGGAGATTGTTAAAGCAGTAACAGTGGGAGATGAGACACAGTACATTGCCAAACCAAAAAGAGAATGGAATGCTGAAGATAGAAAGAGAGCAAACCTCAACAATATTGCTATTGATATAATCTATAGAACTCTGGATAGCAATATGTACATGAAGGTTAAAGATTGCAAAACAGCTAAAGAACTTTGGGACAAAATACAGTTGATCTGTGAAGGCACAGATGAAATCAAGAAGAATAAAATCAGTGTTGCAAAGAAGAAGTTTCAAAAGTTTGAAATGAAACCCAATGAAACCATTGAACAAATGGAATCAAGGTTCAATGCAATTCTGGATGAACTCACCCTGCTGAGTGTTGTGTACTCAAAAGAAGAAATCAACACAAAAATCTTAGAAACTTTACCTCGCATCTGAAAGGATGGAAGATGAAGGTGACAGCCATAGAAGAAATGAGAAGACTGCATGAAGAGGTTACATTCAAGTTATTCTCAGATCTTAAAGCATATGAGTTTAAAAAGAAGTTGTCACCTACTACTGAAAAAGAAGAGCCAAAAACCACAGCACTGGCTGCTTCACATCAAGAAGAAGCATCAGAAGCTCAAGATGACTTACTGGATGAGATGCAAGAGCAGATTGCATTAATGAGCAAGAAGATCAGAATGATGAAAACTGGAAGAGGATCTCCAAGGAATTTTACAAGGAAATCTAGTGACAAGAAGGAGGAATCCAAGAAAGACAATGACTACTTGTTCTTTCAATGCAAGAAACCAGGACACTTCAAGCCTGAATGTCCTGAACTAAAGCAGAAAAAGGAACCAGATTATATTTGCTTCAACTGCAAAAAGCATGGACATTTTAGACCTGATTGTCCAGACCTACTAAAGACCAAAAGTCAACAAAGAAGACTTGGCAAAAAGGCTATGATTGCTGAAGATGGATCTGGTTATGAAGTGGAATCTGAAAAGGGAAATGAATCAGATGACACAGCATTGGTTGCTGATATGGAAGACTATGCATTAATTGCTAATATGGATGAAACAGAGGAGGTATACAATACTGTATCAATTAACACTCCTGCTGGAAGTGATTGTGAATCAACCTGTGGTTCAAATCCTAGAAACTCTTACAATGAAGAAGCTTTGGATGCCATCCTTTATCAACTGAGGAAAATACAATCTGGTTATGAGATTATGAAGGCTGAAAAAGAAGCTCTTCAAGTAGAAGTTGAAAGATTGAATGCTGAATTAAAGGTTCTCAAAGGTAAAGGAGAAAGATGTTGGACAGAATCGAGATAAGCCTGTTGAACATCCAAAGAGCCTCTCCGAATCTGCTGAACCATCTTGTTCCTCTACTACATACAAATCTGGAAAGCCTTATGGTAATAAAACAGGCTTGGATTTGGAACTCAACAATCTAACAAGAGTGGATCCAAGAAGGTCATCAAACTAGAACCAGAGGATTGGCCCTAAGTTTGTGCCTGCACAAGATCCAACTCCCAAAAGGGTTGCTGGGACAGTAAAGCCTACTGAGAATGCTTCAAAGAAGCAAAATCAGAAGTCAAAGAAGTCAACAGATCCTAACAAAAAGAATAAATCCAAAAATAGGACTGCTGTGCCTTCCAGACCTACTGATAGCAGACCTGCTACCAAGTCTGCTGGACCATATAGAGGCAAGAACCAGAAACATTCCAAGGATAAGAATCCTAAACCCAAAAATGTTAATCATTCTGGGGATACTTATCTCAGGGGGAAAGGTAGACTGTTCCCTACTGATGATGATTGGAATGTTCCTGTATCCAATGATAGAAACAGCAAGTATAACCATGCTGCTAGGGTAAAACCTAAGCAATGGAATTAGCAAAGGACTCAGCAGAGGGCTTATACAAGACCTCAGCAGAGACCCCAGCAGACTCCATACTACAGGGCTGCTCCTAACAAACAGCAGACCAATGGTTATGTCAATGCTTCTAACATCAAGAATCACTTCAAACATCATTATAAACCAAAAGGCCAGAAGACATATGTGAATCTTACACAACCAACTGTTAAAACTTATGGATGTGTAGAATACATGTATGAACCAATGTATGACACTTTTAGGAGAAGACCTTATGGAAACATCCCAGGGGTCATGCTTACCACTGACCATTATGGACCCAAACAGGTTTGGGTACCTAAAATGTATTGATTCTGTTTTGTAGGGTGTCTGGTACTTTGACAGTGGATGTTCCAGACATATGACAAAGAATAAGCACTGTTTGTCAAATTTTGTGACAAAGGATGGTCCAAGGGTGAACTTTGGCAACAAAAATACACCTGGATACACAAGAGGATATGGAACACTTGTGAGGAATGGACTTACAATCAAGAATGTTGCATATGTTGAAGGACTGGACTACAACTTGCTGAGCACTGGTCAATTCTGTGACATGGGATACAAGGTCACTTTTGACAAACTGTATTTCATTAGTGAAAGAGGTGATCAAGTGGTACTGGCTGGTAGGAGACAACAAAACATGTACATTGTGGATTGGTCTACTGCAGTTCCAGAAACCTACTTGATTGTGCATACCAAGTCAGAACTCAACTGGTTATGGCACAAGAAATTAAATCACTTAAATTTTGATAACATCAATCAGTTGGTGAAGAAGAAACTGGTGATTGGTTTACCTGAGATCACATTCAAGAAAGATACTATATGTGATGCATGTCAGCAAGGTAAACAGACCAAATCAAGCTTCAAATCAAAGACTAAGCAATCAACTAATAGAGCCTTGGAGCTGATGCATATGGATCTTTTTGGACCAGTTACACCAACAAGTGTTACAGGAAAGAAATACACCTTAGTGGTTGTGGATGATTATTCTAGATACACTTGGGTGGTATTTATGAACAAGAAAAGTGAAACACTCAAGAAGATGCCTGATCTTTTGAAGAGATTACAAAATGAGAAAAGCTTAGCAGTAGTAAAAATCAGATCAGACAAGGGTACTGAGGCTCCGTTTGTTTTGACCGGAGTTTTTTTGGGCGTTTTTTTTACATCACATCACCAATCATTTCTTACAATTCTCTCACCAATCAAATCTTCAACTACAAATAAAAAATATTAAATCATCTCTCATCATTTCACTTTATCAACTTTATTACATTTTTTACCATTATTTTATTCATTATTCTACTTTATTTCACCAATCATTTCATAATCTACACCAATCATTATTCTACTTTATTTTACCCATTCAACTTTCTAATCATTACTTCAATCACTTTATAAAAAAAAACTCCAAAAAAAACTCCCAAAAAAACTCCAATCCAAAACAAACACAACCTGAGTTTCTTAATAATGTTATAAGAGAATACTGTGAACAAAATGGTGTACTGCATCAACTTGCTGCTGCTGGTACACCTCAGCAGAATGGGGTTGCTGAAAGAAGAAACAGGACTTTAAAGGAAGCAGGAAGGACAATGATTTGTGAAGCATTGCTACCTGAAAGGTATTGGGCTGAAGCAGTTAATACAGCATGTTATACACAGAACAGAACATCAATGAACAAGAAGCTGCTGAAGACACCTTATGAGATTTGGAATGGAAGGATACCTAATATATCCTATTTCCATCCTTTTGGAAGCAAGTGCTTTATCTTAAATCATAAGGAACATTTGAAGACATTCCAACCTATATCAGATGATGGAATTTTCTTGGGATACTCTTCAGTCAGCAAGGCATTCATGGTACTGAACAAGAGGTCATTAAAACATGAAGAAACAATCCATGTTGTGTATGATGAACCTAAGTTCACTGGTATGGAAGATGAAGGTTGTGAACCTACTGAGAATCTACAAGTCACTGATCCAGATTGTGTTGATGTTTTGGAAAGAGTTAATGACTTAAAAGTCTCTGAATCTTCCCTTGCTGAACACCCTACTGGTGACACTACTGATGCAACAAGCCAAGCAGCTTCAAGGATCTGCTTGAACCCTGTTGAAAGATACAACGAAACCCATCAAGATGAGGTTCCTGTGAATCAATCTAACCAAAATCCACAATGGTTAAGGGGATCACCTGCTTTGAACAAGTCATTGGAAACATTCAAAGAGGTGTAAGGACTAAAGACAACTAGAAGCTATGTTTACATGCTTTCTATCTCAAATGGAACCAAAAGTTGTTGAAGAAACAATATCAGATCCAGATTGGATAATTGCTATGCAAGAAGAATTAAATGAATTTGAAAGAAATCATGTTTGGACACTAGTTGAAAGGCCTAGTCATGCAAATATCATTGGTACTAAATGGGTATACAGAAACAAACTTGATGAATCCGGTACCATTGTAAGAAATAAGGCCGAGACTAGTTGCAAAAAGCTATTCTCAAGCGTAAGAATAGATTTTGATGAAACTTATGCACTGTTGCAAGATTGGAAGCTATCGATTATTCTTGGCACATCTTTGCATATAAAAACTTCAAGGTATATCAAATGGATGTCAAAAGTGCTTTCTTGAATGGAATTCTAGAAGAGGAAGTGTATGTTCAAAGAACCTCCTGGATTTGAAGTTAAAGATGAAGAAGATAAAGTGTATAGACTCAACAAGGCACTTTATGGATTGAAACAAGCACCAAGAGCGTGGTATGAGACTCTATCTCAATTCTTGGTGGACAATGGTTTTACAAAAGGCACCATTGACAATACTCTTTTCAAATTCAAGAAGGACAAAGACACCTGTGGTACAGATTTATGTTGATGACATAATCTTTGGTTCTGAAAATGAATTTCTATGTGAAAAGTTTGTAAATCTAATGAAGAGCAAATTCCAAATGAGTATGATGGGAGAAATGAACTACTTTTTGGGATTGCAAGTTAAACAGTTGAAAGATGGAATCTTCATTCATCAAACCAAATACACCAAGGAACTGCTGAAGAAGTTTGGTATGGAAAACAGCACCAAAGTATCAACTCCTATGAGTACAAATATCAGATTGGATGAAGATAAAGAAGGAAAAGATGTTGATCAGACCTTATACAGAAGGATGATAGGCAGTTTGTTGTACCTTACAACCAGCAGACTTGATATATCCTTTGCTGTAGGTGTTTGTGCAAGATTTCATTCAAAACCTAAAGAGAGTCACTTAGGTGCAGTCAAGAGAGTTCTCAAGTATCTAAAAGAGACTTTGGGAGTAGGGATATGGTATTCCAAGGATGGAAGCTTCAAAGTTATATCCTACTCAGATTCTGATTATGCTGGATGAAATATTGATAGAAAAAGCACCACAGGAACCTGTCAATTAATGGGAAATAGACTGGTTTCCTGGTTTAGCAAGAAACAGAACTCAATATCAACTTCCACTGCTGAAGCTGAATACATTGCTGCAGGAAGTTGCTGTGCACAAGTACTTTGGTTAAGACAACAGTTAAGGGATTATGGAATTGAAGAAAAGGAAATTCCAATAATGTGTGACAACACAAGTGCAATTGCAATTACAGAAAATCCTGTTTTGCACTCAAGAACCAATCACATTGATGTAAGACATCACTTTATAAGAGATCATGTTGAAAAGAAGGATGTGGTGGTTCTGTATGTCCCTACTAAAGATCAACTTGCTGATATTTTCACTAAACCACTGGATAGTGAAAGATTTGCTAAACTAAGGACTGAACTTGGAATTATAAAAGTTGACTGATAATCAAAGATTATCTTCGAATTCACCAATGGGATTAGTCTTTGCTATGTTGGGTGAGCTCACTTAGCAGATTAGTCATTGGTATCAACAATTCCATGTACTTATGTTTGGACAATTGAGCAAATGAGGTTGCCATGGGGATTGGTCTTTGTCATGATTGGGTGAGCTCACTTGACAGATCAGTCATTGGTATTAAACATCATATTGTATTATCAATTGAACAAAACAAAAGGATCGATGATTTACTATGTCGGAGGTCATTGAAGCATATTTATCGCCAGTCTTTGAGCCAACCTCGCTTGAGGCCAACCCTGCTGAATGGAACGTTACTCAGTCAAATTCATTAAAGTCAAAAAGCAAATTGGCGGGATATTTATTCTATCCTTTATAACCGCAGTTAACACGATCCAACGGTTACAAACGTTATGGAGAAGAGAGAGGCCACGTGTCAAGACAGCATTTAGTCAGATTAATCGTGATTAATGTGGATGTACGTGCACTGACAGTTACAACCACCCTCTGTCTATATATACAGACCTATACACAGCAGAGTCATTTTACTGAAAATCTCAGATTGATACTCTCTGTTTTTACACTGTGTGAACACAGATTTACAAAGTTTTCTTCTTCATCTTTCTCTCTTAACAATGGCGGATAAGGATGATGTTCAAATTGAAACAAGTCAAAGTGTTAGAGGCTTCGTTGTTGATGCCAATAGAACAGAGTTAGCTATTAATATTGGTCGAAGAATAAGAAGATATGCAGGATTGGAGAATATACAGAACATAAGATTGGAAACAATCTCCTACACAAATGTTGTCAGTTTTTGGAAGAACATTGTGGTAAAGGAAGGAAGAGAAGCATTTAAAACCACCGTAAATGCTCAAGAAATTGAAGTTTCCTCAAACCTGCTGAGGGAAGTTTTTGGTTTTGAAGAAGTAATAGATGCTCATGTGAATCCTGAGGAAATGGGATTGTCCAAGATGGATTTTGTTGATAGAATCAAGACCAATGATGCCATCAAATCATCTTTAGGCATAAATGTGAGGCATATTGGGTATGAGTACAACCTGCTGAGCAAAATCATTGCTAAGAACATATTAGGATTGGTTGGAAGTAAGGATACTCTATCAGGTCCTAAGATAGAGCTGCTGATGATTATCTGCAGAAGCTTAAAATTTGATTGGGCTGGATACTTTATCCACTATATGAAGAAAGTAGCCAAAGAGGAAAGAGAAGGGAAGCGGAAATCCAAGGCCTTACCCTTAGGATTAATGGTTCAGACCCTGCTGAATCATTTGGAGATTCCTGATGTAGCACCTGAAAAGATTAATCAATCTAGATACAAGAAAGAGATTGATTATGATATCCCTGGTCTGGATGATGATGAAGAAGGTGCTGCTGAGGCTACTGATAATGATAGTAATGGAGATGATGGTGATGCTGGTGGTGAGCAGGTCAGCAAACTGTTAAGAAATCTGTTAAACCTGTTGCACCAAAGAAGGTTACTAAGAAAAGAAACGCTGCAGATACAAAGAAGATAGCTGAGATGTTAAAGCCTAAAAGAACAAAGAAGCAAACAAAGACAGATCGCTTGAGTCTCATCGAGGTCCAAATTAAACTAATGTTATCGACCTACTGGTGGTGTTGTTAAGAAGATCATTCTTCAAAATACTAAGAGAGCAACAAAAAGAAGCTAGTAGAAAGAGAAAGTCTACTAGAACTGGTGATGATGAACATCTTTCCAAGAGGATAAAGGAAATTTCCAAAAAGAAGAAGCATGGCAAAGGAAAGGAATTAAGACTCTTGGAAAGTCAGAAGGAACAAATGGATGAAACAGTAGAAGAGGAAGAGGAGGCTATTGAGGCTGAGCCCTTAACTATTATCAAGCCTAATGAGGATGTAGAGACTGTTGTTGAGCAGTCTGCTGAAGATTCACAGCAACCTGCTGTGGAAATTATTGAATCCTCACCAAAGAGGTTCTTGAGCCTATTAAATCTGCACAGGTTGTTGTTGAGCAATCTGTTGATCCTCAGCTTACTGGAGAATCTATTGAAGAACCACAGCAAACCACTGAATCAACACCTGCTGTGGAAGTTGAAGTATTGATACAAGACCCTGCAATTCCTACAATAGTTGAGGGGGAAGAACAGTCTGCTGTTAACCCTGCTGATGAGCATATAAGTCAGGGGGAAGAAAGTGTGGAGCAGATGGAGGTAGTAGGCACAAATGTACCACTTGAGCAACCTACTGACCTACATGCTTCTTTTGAAGACACTTTGAATTTGCTTGTTGAGACCTTTGGAGGTCATCAAGCTTCTGAAACAGCTCCCAGGAAGCCATCTATGCCATATGAGAAGGCATCTAAGAAGGAGAAGGTAGATCCTAACTTCAGAAAGGTACAAAACTATTTCCAATGGAAGTTTGGATTCTACAAGAAACAAAAACCAACTGCTGATCCAATGAGTGGATTTGAAGAATGGTCTTTTAATCAGCTGGGTGTGGACAGCCCACTGGACTTGATAGATACAACCTTGCTACAATCTAGGCTGATGGATCTATTGAATGAAGGAAAGAAAAGTGGAGCAATTATGTTCAGAGATCCAAAGTACACACCAGACAGTGATTCATCTGATTCTGATGATGACCCCCCCATGTTCCCTGGAGAGACAAGTAGAGTGGCTAAAGAAACAACCACTGAAGCCACTGGTCAAGGGACCACTGTTGATGCGTGTTGAACCCACTCGATGTTGATAGGTCTCACGAGGGTCGTGATCGATAGATGGATGAGGATCTGCAGGATCTCACCATAGATGATTTGGAGGCCTTGATCAATGATGGAATAAGTGGTGCTGCAAATAGGTTAGTAGGTGAATCCTCCACTTTACTTGTTGAAGAACCCATTGCACAATCTGAAGATCAACAGAGTGCTGATTTGGATGATGAGAGGTTATCGTCACAAGTGAACCCAAAGCGGGTTCAGAGGAATCAATTAAATATCAACACTGGATTGACACTGAGGGAACTCTATCCAAACTGCCCTTATCCTAACAAAGATTGGCCATGCTGAAGGATTTCAAGTGGATAATGAAGTTGTATTCAATCCTCAAAGGTTGGAATAGGAGGTTCAGGTTGCTGAGGTTCAAAAAGCACCTGAACAAAGGTTGAATGTGGAGGTTCAGTTCTTTGAGGTTCAAACAAAGACTTTGAACAAAGGTTGAACATGAGTGTGCAAAGTTCTTTGAGTTACAAACAAAGACTGGACACAAAGTTGGAACAATCTTTGGGTTTGGAGGAAACCCCTGCTGTTGTTCTTGTTCCAATCCAACTGAGAGACTTTCCAGTTCCAACATGAATGCTGAGACCTTTCAGTTCTGCTAACACTTATGACATTAAACATAGAGTTGAGGCTGTGCGCATTTTAGACATTTAAGATGCAACTTTAAATCAATATATTAGTTATGTGACTTATTTTGGGACATCCATAAAATGAATAAGTCCAAAAAAAATTGGGACGGATGGAGTAGTTAATAGGGTTATTTTGGTCCATGTCTTATTTTTATGTCCTTATGACCAAATAAAATTCCTTAGTGCCCTATTTGCCTAATTAAGTCTAATATGTGTCATTTAGGACCCTTGCCCCTAAAAATATTAGGATGTCCTGTTATTTGAAAATATTCCAAAAGGATGTTCTTATACCTAATTCTCTATAATAAAAAATATGTGGTCGTCCTGTTACATAAAAATATTCCAAATTGTGTTATTATCCCTAATTCTCTATAAACAATAAAGATCTCATTGAGTATCCAACTATTTAGAAAGCTTTCATTGATTAGTGCCCCGCCCTAATTAATTTTCATTTATATGTTGCAATTACGTATTATCGGTAAGGGCAAATTTTAATTTGTTCCAAGAGCAAATGTGATTTCTTGATCACAGACCAATAAGAATGAAGAAAAATTAGATATAACCTTGTTTTGCAGAAAGGAAAAAAATTGGAAAACGGGTTAAAAATCCACATTTTTCATATATTATAACGCCTGCTCCCGGACACCGAGTCCTTATCCGAAAGAGCGCTCGCACATATATTATCAAATAAAAACTCAATAATACATGCAAGCCTTACGTCATACATCAGAATCCAAACGACGCGGAAGATAAAACAACTCAACAACTCGGGAAACCAAACGATCGCAACATACGGTAATCAATGCTGTGAAACACTAAAATCCATTCAAAGAACTAATCATCCAAAAGGTCGCAAAGGTAACTAATCCAAAATGAAGAACGACATTATTCAAAACTTGAAACGACTGTTTTAAAAGAAACAAACTAAAAGATCTAAGTCTTCGAACTCCAACTCAAACATCATCGTCATCAAAGAACTCATCAGCGGTAACCACCTATTCATCTTCTTGGGGAAAGGGGAAGACAAAGACAACGTAACGGGGTAAGTACAAAAGTACTTAGTAACGTGTAGAAGATCGTATAACCATGATCTCATAAAGAAATAAAAGCAACGACGTCTTTTATTAATTCATTTCCGTTATTAATCCTAGCTAACTATCATATTATGTTCATAGCATAACATGAGGTTCCAAAGGGTATCTATCTTAGCTCAAGTTTGTTACATCATGAATAACAAGGGCACTACGCCTAGTAATAGGATGTACTAGGACAATGGGTGCAACCTACTTAGAGACACGCTCTGTAGCCCGGGAATATCTCGAGTCCCGATGGTGTGATGACCGGCGAATGCACCGACGCTTTGTCCGCCAATCGATTGACCGGCGTGGGTACAAGCTACTTTGTCTAGTCGAGAGAACACATCGCGATATTGTACTATGCCTTACCAAGCATTGCATGATGTTTAAGCTTTTAATCTAACACATACGTTTGATTAGGTATTTAACTAGCCTCCTAAGTGTTTTCAAATAAGCTCCCTCACATCTCCTACTCTCATACTTAGACCACTAGACATGGACAAGTCCTAGCAGTTACACAGACATCGATAAACTCTAGCTTATCGAAGCACAAGGCAAATCCGAAGCTTTCGGTGGTCCCACACTTCATCTTTTTAGGGAATCCATGTGGTGCCGGAACTAAACGCACCAAAAGCTAATTCAGAGCTTTGTCACGTAAGGTTTTTCAGTAAGAAATCATGTTATAGAGCCTGGAATCTAGCTGACATCACAAAACGCTAGCCCACTAGAACCCTCTAGCCAAACACCCGTCTGGCCAGGGCAAACGCCCGTTTGGATTTGGACGCCCGTCCAAAAAAAGTGGGCGCCGTCCCCGCCCACCTGCACGCTGTTACATCCTGAATCAAAACTAACCCTTTGGACGCCCGTCCATAAAACCGGACGCCCGTCCAAATTGCATGGAAGGCACTCGTCTGACTTAGCAGACGCTCGTCTGACTTAGCAGACGCCCGTCCACCTGGGATTTTCCCAGAAAATCTGCAACTTTCCACCCGCGATCTTCAACCCAAAAATCATCTAAAACTCAACTTAAACAGATTCAACCCACAGATTGCCCTACGTCTTTACAAGAACCTAATCATACGATAAGAAACCACGTTACCTTGATTATTGCGAGCTACCACAATCCAACGCTTCAACCTTCCAAAAGATTAAACCTTTAACACCGAACCTATAACGATTAACACCAGAACGATCACTACAATGCTGTTTAAATGCAGAAACGCGGGTTTAAAACGCTGAATACGAATCCTAAAACAAAACGGTGATGAAAACTTACGATAACGGATTTAAAGGTTGTTGATATCCAAACGATCCTCGGGTCACGGTGATTCTTTATCTCTTGACGAGTCTGTCCAAACGATCAACTGATTAAACTAGGGATTGAAAGCTCTTCCTCTCTCTTTTTTCTAAAACATGCGGCTCTCCCTCTCAAAGAATGCGGTCGCTCTCTCTTTTTTTTACAAAATAACAACTAGGTTAATAATTAGGATTATATCCCTTTTTATAAATCCCAATTATCTCTAATTATTATTTCAGTCCCCAATTATCCCTTTTTCTTTTATAAAACCTTTAAAACAAAGGAACATAATATTCCGATTTATTAAAGGACCGAATTGCCCTTTACTCGAAAATCGGGATATTACATTCCTCCCCCCTTAAGAGAAGTTTCGTCCTCGAAACTAGAACATACCTGGAAGATGAGGGAACTCTGGGAACTCGTCTATCATGTCCGCTTCCACTTCTCAAGTGGCTTCCGTCGGTGCATGGTTGCTCCACTGCACTAACACTAACGGGATCATTCGCCTCTTGATCATTCTTTCCTTTCTGTCCAAAATCTTGATCGGTTTTTCCACGTATGATAGATTATCTTGCAAAACTTCCGGATCAATCTCAGATCCCAGATCCACTTTAGATAAACACTTCTTAAGCATCGATACGTGGAACACATTGTGCACTCTGGACATCGATTCTGGTAACCGAAGCCTATAAGCTAACTTCCCAACTCTTTCGATGACATCAAAAGGTCCTACATATCTCGGACTTAGCTTTCCTTTTTGTCCGAACCTCTTGACACCCTTCATTGGAGACGCACGAAGGTAAACTCTATCCCCAACTTCGAACTCTAGCGGTCTCCTTCTAACATCGGCCCAACTCTTTTGGCGGTCTTGCGCGGCTTTTAGATTCTTCCTTATCAACTCAATCTTCTCCTTGGCTTGCTGAACCATCTCCGGCCCTGTGATGTGCTTCTCTCAACTTCATCCCAAGAAAGTGGAGTTCTACACTTCCTACCGTACAAGGCCTCAAAAGGTGGCATACCCAAACTAGCATGGTAATCATTATTGTAAGCAAACTCCGCCAAGTTGAGGTAATCTATCCATGAACCTCCGGCATCCAAAACACAAGCTCTAAGCATATCCTCAAGAGTCTCGAATCGTTCTCTCGGATCGCCCATCCGTCTCGAGGATGAAACGTCAGTACTCAAATCGAGTCTTTCGTTCCAAAGGCTTTCTCTGGACCTTTCCAAAACGATCGATGAATCTACTATCCCTGTCGGATACAATAGATAAAGGCACACCATGAAGCTTCACTATATTGTCGATGTACATAGTAGCGAACTTCTTTATAGGCATGTCTACCTTACACGGCAAGAAATGGGCTGATTTGGTAAGTCTATCCACAATCACCCAAATCATGTCATGACCGCCCTTCGTCTTAGGCAAACCGGTGATGAAATCCATCGTGATATTCTCCCATTTCCATTCCGGTATCTCCAAAGGTTTCAATAAACCTCCTGGCCTCTTATGTTCTGCTTTCACCCTCTGACATGTATCACATCTTGCCACGAACTCTGCGATCCCTAACTTCATACCAGGCCACCAGTGTCTTTCCTTGAGATCTCTATACATCTTAGTGGCTCCGGGATGAACCGCAAAAGCAATCTTGTGAGCCTCATCCATGACCTTCTCTCTTAGACCGTCCATATCGGGCACACACAAGCGGTCTCCATACCAAAGATAGCCGCTCTTGTCCAACTGATAACCCACTGTAGGCTTTTCTCGAGCCACTCGCTTCAAGTTAACCAACACTGGGTCCTTATCTTGCTTAAACCGAATCTCATCTAGCAGATCTGACCTCGCCATCAATGGCGCCAAAAACTGGTCTTCATCCTTCTGCTCAACCACTTCAATCTGCATTCTATCCAACTGATCCACAACTTCTTGTAAGGTAGTTGAAGAGAGTTTGAGAATGTGATAAACACAAGAGTAAACATCAACTTAGTTTATTCATTGATATGAGAGGTGTATAAATAGATACAATTGAGAGAGACTAGCAAGCTAGCTTGGGCGGCCACTTGAGTATGTAGATGTGGGCGGCAAGCATGCAAAAGTAAAAGTAAAAGCTATGTCTATGACATAAAGTAAACTAGAGTTTGACATATTAATTGTTTATATGTACCACAATTAATATGTCTATGACATAAAGTAAACTAGAGTTTGACATATTAATTGTTTATATGTATCACAATTAATATGCCTTTTATAATTAAATAAAGTGTACAAAATATCCTGTACGAACTCCTGAGGTCTTGGGCACCTCTTTGAACTTCATCTGCTGAAGTAATAATGTAAATGTTTGTAATATTTCCACACCCTCAAATCAATCAGATATGTTGATGCAACCAAGTTTGCTACTAAGTCTCACAACATAAGAGGTGGAATAGCCTTTGTAAGAATATCGACATTACGATCTGCTTGAGGAACAAACCGGAGTTGAATAATCTTGGCATCAATCTTTTCCTTGAAAGTGTCTCACAAATGTCCACATGCTTTGTTTTATCATGATGGATGGATCTTCACCATGCATAAGGTCAATTATTATCACAAATGAGTGTGATAGGTTCTTTGAGAGGTTGTTTGAAGTTCGATCCATACCACTTTTAAGCCATAGAGCTTCACAAATGCCAAGTACAAGTGCCCCGAGTTCACTTTAGCACTTCTTCTTGACACAAGAGGGTTGTTTCTTGCTTCTCCAAGTAACCAGTTTTCCCATACATATGAGCAATATCCTGTGGTAGATCGTCATCAATGTGACATCCAAATTTAATCAAGATCGGTGTAGACCTTGATTGATCTATCAAGAGACTTGGTGAAGTACAGAGCCTTGGCCAGGAGTGGACTTTAAATATCTCAAGATCCTATTCACAAGATCCCAATGTTGTTCAAGAGGCGCGTGCATGAACCGACCGACTGACTAACCCCATATGCAATATCGGGGCCTTGTGTGAGAAAGGTAGATGAGTTTACCTACAAGCCTTTGATATTGTTCTTTTAACGACAAAGAATGTCACCATGCGATAGGGTGTTACTGGGGTCTACTGGGGATACAGCAGGTTTGCATCCCAGCATGCCAGTTTCCTTTAGTAGGTCCATGACATACTTTCTTTGGGAGACTGAAATGCCATTGGTGTTTCTAGCTACTTCCATACCAAGAAAGTACTTGAGGTAGCCCAGATCTTTAACTTGGAACACCTTTGCCAGTAGAGTCTTCAAGTTCTGGATCTCAGTAGAGTCATCTCCAGTAAGGATGATATCATCCACATATACAATTAGAATGGACCTCCTCTGGTTTGTTGTCTTGACAAACATGGTGTGATCAGAGTTGCATTGATGATATCCAGCAGCTTTAACCACAGTAGTGAGTTTTCCAAACCATGCCCTTGGTTATTGCTTCAGGCCATATAGAGATTTCCTCAGTTTGCACACTTTGCCTTGAGTATGAGGATTGATAAAACCAGGGGGTACAGCCATATAAACCTCCTCAGTGAGGTCCCCATTTAGAAAGGCATTTTTTATGTCCAATTGGTGAAGAGGCCAGTCTAGTTGGACAAATAGGGGAAATCAAGACCTTGACAAAGGTGTTGAGCTTTGCTCTTTGTGCAAAAGTTTCCTTATAGTCAATGCCATAAGTTTGAGTGAATCCCTTGCTACCAATCTGCTTTATACTTGTCAATTGTACCATCGACATTGTATTTGATAGTGAATAACCATCTCAGCTTAACTGTTTTCTTGCCTTTGGGAAGAGTTGTGAGGTCCCAAGTATGATTATCCAGGAGAGCAGTCATCTCTGTTTTAACAGCAGCCTTCCACTTATCATTTTGAAGGGCCTCCTGAATATTTCTAGGGATAGAGTGAGAGTCCAGGTCCTGGGTAAACATGGCAAAGACAGGAGACAACTGATCATAAGATAAATAAGTATGAATAGAATGATCAGTGCATGATCTTTTCCCTTTCCTTAGAGCAATAGGTCTGTCATCCACTTCAGTAGACTGCTGAGAGTCAATAAGCTGAGGTCCAGCAGACTCGCCCGATGAGGTTCTTGAGGTTACGGTTCAAAGAGCTCTGGGTCGATGAACTGGTCGCAGAGATCGAGGTCGTCGATAATGTGAGCATTCGTAGGATGCTGAAGGTTATGAGTCTGCTGAGGGTTAGGACTCTGCTGAGGGTAAATGGTTTGCTGAGGGAACGGACTTAGTTCAATCTCAATCAGGTTTCCATCGATGGATCGGCTCAGAGGGTTTGTTGTAATATGGAGTCCTTTCAAAGAATTTCACATCCATAGAATTGTAAAATTTCTTTTCAGTAGGAGAGTAACACTTGTAACCTTTCCTGTCCTGTGCATATCCAAGGAAAATGCACTTATGAGCTTTAGGATCAAGTTTACTTCTGTGTTGAGCATGGATATAAACAAACACAGTACAACCAAAGATCTTTGGAGGCAATTGGGTAATAAGATGAGAGCAGGAGTGTGTGGTCAGCAGGGTTTGGAGAGGAGTTTTGAAACCTAACACTCTGCTGGGAAGTCTGTTGATTAAATATGTTGCAGTCAATATAGCTTCACCCCACATGTATTTAGGAACATGTGTAGTGAACATGATTGATCTGGCCATTTCCAGCAGATGCCTGTTCTTTCTTTCAAAGAACCCCAATCTGTTGAGGTGTTTCCACACAACTACTGATATGAACAATTCCTCTGTTAGTCAAGAAGTTACTGAGGTTAGACTCATAGTATTCCAGAGCATTATCAGTCTTTAAGATCTTGATCTTAGTATCAAATTGGGTGGAGACCATGTGATAAAATTCTTGGAAGATAGGTCCAACTTCAGATTTGTCTTTCATTAAAACGACCAAGTGTTTACGGTATGATCATCAATGAAGGTTACAAACCACCTTTTTCTGTTATACTTTTCACTCTTGAGGTCCCCATACATCACTTTGTGAATTAGGGTGAAAGGGAAGAGGGCAAGTGAGGTAACTTAGCATACACAGATTTGGTGAGTTTAGCAAATTGACAAATATCACATTGAAGATCATTAAGATTACATCCTTTAAACAATTCAGGAATTAAAGACTTTAAATAACCAAAATTTGGATGTCCTAGTCTATAATGCCATAACATGATATTGTCAAGATTTTGAGTGCAGTCTTGAGGCGATTCGCTCTTCGATCTTACTCTTCAGTAGGGTTGATCACAAACAGTCCTGAAAGGTGGTTTAGCTTGCCCAATCACTTCTCGAGAAGAAAGATCCTGGAATGTGCACCGATTCTTATTAAATACAACAAATCCAATTCGGATCTTTAGTGAGTTTAATTGTGAGATATAAGGTTCTGATCTAACTTTGGAACAAACAGACATTCTGTAGATATATCTCGATTAGTAAGTTTAACCTTCCCAACACCTTTTGCATAAGAAATGAACCATCGCTAGTCTTAATTTTGAATTTGGTTGCATGGCATATATTGGGTAATAAGGTTTTTATTACCAGTCATATGGGAAGAAGCCCCAGAATCAACAATCCAAGTCTCATTACTAAGAGGTGAGTAAAATATACCTGTTTTAGCATGAGTGGCCATTTCAGTAGGGGAGCTACCTTCCTGATGCTGAGCAATAAAGGCTTTAAAGGCAGCAGACTGAGCATTCAGCTGACTGTCATTCTCCTCTTCACTGACAAGTTTGCCTTGACTTTCCCTGGTTGGTTTTGAGGTTTTAGTGGGGTTAGGTTTGCCATGTAGCTTCCAACAATTGTCCTTGGTGTGATTTGTGCGTTTGCAGTGATCACGAAACAGCTTCCAAACTTTCTCAAGAGGCTTCCTCAGTAAGTCTCATTAACCTTCAAAGCAGGCGCACTACCTTGATAGGGTTGTCGGCGAGGGAAGTTCAAGCGACATCACTTTCCTCCTCGCTTTCCTCATGTTTGACCTCAAAGAAACATGGATTTGAGATTTTGAAGAGGTTTAGTAGCAAGAATTCTACCTCTAACATCATCAAGAGTAGGATTCACCCAGTAAAGGAATTTGAATACTCTCTTTTCTTGATAATGTCTTTAAAGAGTGCAACATCTTTAACATCATTCCAGGGTGAGTTTCCAACATATCTAGGTGTTGCCATGCCTTAGATAGTTGATTAAAGTATTGAGTTACGATATATCCCCTTGTCTCGCAATTTTGAATCTGAGCTTGAGTTCATAGACTTGAGATGTATTGTCCTTTTTGAGTAAAGGTCTCTGGCATTGTCCTGCATTTCCTTAGCAAAGTCATACATCATGAAGTTCTCATCGATCTCTTTTGTCATAGACCTCGTGAGGATGGTCATGACTTGGTTATTTTCTGTGTCCCATGCTTCAAACTTGGGGTCGGTTTAAAGAGAGGCAGTTTGGAACTGACAGATATCCCATCTTGCCCTGGCCGGAGATATACATTTTCATAGACCTTGACCATAGCAAGTAATTGTTACCATCAAGTTTATGATTTGTAAAAGAAGAGTGTTCGATTATCCCATCTGCGAGGTCTTTGTGAGTCTATTGAAGAAGATGAAACTTCAGATAATGTTGACATTTTTCTGAAAAAGAACTGAGTTTTGCAGCGGATTTTAGAACTCAGTAAGGCTCCGATACCATGAAGAGAGTTTGAGAATGTGATAAACACAAGAGTAAACTTCAACTTAGTTTATTCATTGATATGAGAGGTGTATAAATAGATACAATTGAGAGAGACTAGCAAGCTAGCTTGGGCGGCCACTTGAGTATGTAGATGTGGCGGCAAGCATGCAAAAGTAAAAGTAAAAGCTATGTCTATGACATAAAGTAAACTAGAGTTTGACATATTAATTGTTTATATGTACCACAATTAATATGTCTATGACATAAAGTAAACTAGAGTTTGACATATTAATTGTTTATATGTATCACAATTAATATGCCTTTTATAATTAAATAAAGTGTACAAAATATCCTGTCATTTAACTCCCGAGGTCATGCTGGGAACCTCTTTGAACTTCAAAGATCTGCGAAAGTAATCTTGTAGAATGTTGTAATATTTCCACAATGAGTGATAGCATTAACCGCTCTCGGCTAAGTGCATCATTTTACGACATTCGCCTTACCGGGTGGTATTGAATGTCCAAGTCGTGAGTCCTTCACGAACTCTAACCATCTTCTTTGTCTCATGTTCGATTCTCCTGAGTAAAGAAGAACTTAAGACTCTTATGATCCGTGAAGATCCTTGTCTTGACACCATACAAATAGTGTCTCCAAAGCTTGAGCAAACACCACTGCCGCCAACTCTAGTCGTGTGTGGGTAATTCTTCTCATGCACCTTTAGTTTGCCTAGATGCATAAGCAATTACCTTTCCGATCGCATCAATACACAACCCAAACCTTGACCCGATGCATCTCAGATACACGTCGTAGTTACCAAAAACTTCCGGTAAAGCCAACACCTGAGCCGTGGTCAACTTTTCTTTCAAAGTCCGAAAAGCTTCCTCACATTAAATCGGTCCACTCATACTTGACGTTCTTCCGAGTAAGTCTCGTAAGAGGTGTAGCTATCTTGGAGAAATCCTTTACAAACTTCCGGTAATACCTGCTAGACCCAAGAAAACTAACTTGGTCCAACCAAAACTCACACTTAGAAAACTTGGCATACAGCTTTGTTCTCTTTTAAGGTCTCAGTAGAACTATCCTTAGATGTTCCTCATGCTCTTCCACATCTTTAGAGTATACCAAGATATCATCTATGAAGACTATCACAAACTTATCGAGATAAGGCATGAAAACTCTTTGCATCAAATCCATGAATTTCGATGGAGCATTAGTGAGTCCAAACGGCATGACCAAAAACTCATAATGTCCATACCTCATGCTGAAGGTTGTCTTAGGTATATCTGACACCTTGATCTTTAACTGATGGTAACCGGACCTAAGATCAATCTTAGAGAACACCTTCTTACCTTGCAACCGGGTGAATGTATCGTCAATCCTTGGTAAAGGATACTTATTCTTGATTGTCGCTTTTTCAACTCTCTGTAGTCGATGCACAAGCGCATACTCCCATCTTTCTTCTTCACAAACAAAACCGGTGCTCCCCACGGTGATGTACTTGGTGGATGATGTTTTTCTCTAACATCTCCTTGTCGGATCTTCAACTCTTTCAACTCACCGGTGCCATCTTGTATGGTGCTTTAGCTATCAAGTGAAGCTCCTGCGATCAACTCGATCTCAAACTCTAAGGCCCTATCGTGCATATGTCCTGGCAAATCTTCCGGGAAAACTTCAGAAAGTCCTTAACTACACGAGTCTCTCCTAACTCGGGTTTGAACTTTTCCTTATCTAACGCTGCACACCACAAAACCTTGGCAACCCCGCCTCAAGGCTTTTAAAGCTTTAATCACCGAGATGATCGGATGTCGCTTTCTTGCTAGGCTTGTGTACGGTACCTGAAAAAGTCTTAGCTGATTTTCCTGGAACTTTAAAGATTACTCTCTTGCCTTTGCAATCCAAATAGACATGGTTCTTAGACATCCACTCCATGCCTAGGATAACATCGAAGTCTGAGAAATCCAACACTGTCAGAGCATGCTGGCACTTGTAAGTCCCAACTCTAATGTCGACTGAGGGTGTGACTTGAGCACATCTGGTGACTCGGCCCAAAGGGGTGGATATACACAAGGGTCTCTCCAACTCCTTAAGCGGTAGGTTTAACTTCTTGACTATGTTTGAAGAAACAAAAGTTCCTGAAGCTCCGGTATCAAACAGAAATAAAATCGCTAGATTATCTATGATTATGGTACCTAAAAGTGAATCAATTTACGTATAAATATGTAATATCATATGCGCTATATCATATTAAATATTTATAAGAAACACAAACACCGAGAAAGTACTGTCACCCACAAGGTCATCTAGCTCCTCCAGTTCTCAGATCTGCCGCAAAGATACGAATCGATTCATACCCATGGGACGATTGCCTGCCCCGCCGTTACCTCGTCCTCCTGTCTGATTTCCTTGAGAGATTTTCTTAGGACACGCCCTCGAGTAATGTCCCACTTCCCCACAGTGGAAACAACTCGTGCTACCTGCCATGCAATCACCTGAGTGTGCCTTGTTGCACTTGACACAAGTTGGTGGTGTTCCACTAGTCGAACTCTTCGTTGCTGAACTCCCTGTCTTCCTTACATTCTGCTGTGGTGCCCCTCTATTACCTCCTTGAAAATTTGAGAATGGCCTCTTGTCCCCAACTACAACCTGCCGGCTGTGCTGGCAAACCTTTCATTGTCAATGCTCTATCCATGACGCTTGCCATACTCGTCGGTCTATCTCCAAGAATACCTTTCGCCACATCATGTGACAACCCTTCCATAAAGTTGTCTATCTTCTTTCCTCACTTTTCATAATCTCGGGATAGAACTCCGCCTAACTCATGAAACTTCTGCGAGTCTCGTGTCACCGTAGTATTTCTTCCCTGCTTTAAACTCGTAAACTCGTTGGCCTTTGCATTTTGTGCCGTTCTAGGAAGTATTCTGATAGAACAAATCCTTGAATACCGCCCAATTTGTGATTCTAGGATTAGCTTGCTCATACGACTCCATCCAACTCTCTGCATTACCTGCTAACAAAGATACTGCCAACTGAGCCCATTCAGATTCTGGGGCCCTCATGTTTCTACAAGACTTTTCAAACTGACGTAGCCATAAGTCTGCTGCTGCTGGCTCAACATTACCGAAGAACTCTGGTACCCTATGCTTCTTCACTTTCTCATACCGATCTATTGGTCTATCATAACCCCCAAACCTAACGATCTTTGAATCTAACTGCTTTGACGGTGGGGCATTCGATAACTCTGCTGGGGCTGGGTGTGTAGCAGTGCTACTGAAAGAACTCGATCTAGGTGGTGGTGGAGGTCGAATCACGGGCCGAGGGGTGAAACTCAAAGGTGTAGATGGAAACATGGATACTGTGGATAATCAAGAACTGATCGGCGGTGGATTAGAAAGTCCCAATCCGGTCCAAGTGGTGGTCCTTGGGCCGATGTAAAACCGCACGCGAGTGCTAAACCTTGAAGGACCCGCTTGTTCCACTCGACCTCTAACAAATTACTTGGTCCTTGATTTCCACCATGACCGGGTTGTTCACTTGAGTGACCGGAGGAACTGACAGTAGGCCGGTCCACTCCTCCTTCTTCTCGGAACCACAACCTCAAAGAAAATCCGTCTCTGCGTTACTTGTCTAGGTATTAGCTGCATCAGCGTTATACGAACTAGCTCCTCCTCTAGTAAGTACCATCCTGTAGCCAAGAAAAGAGAAGGGGTTACTAAAGCTCTAAACTTATCTTAAAGAAAACCAAGTCCTACACAGCAAAGAAAACCTTTCTCTCTGATACCAACTGTAATGCCCCGTTCCCGGACACCGAGTCCTTATCCGGAAAGAGCGCTCGGCACATATATTATCAAATAAAAACTCAATAATACATGCAAGCCTTACGTCATACATCAGAATCCAAACGACGCGGAAGATAAAACAACTCAACAACTCGGGAAACCAAACGATCGCAACATACGGTAATCAATGCTGTGAAACACTAAAATCCATTCAAAGAACTAATCATCCAAAAGTTCGCAAAGGTAACTAATCCAAAATGAAGAACGACATTATTCAAAACTTGAAACGACTGTTTTAAAAGAAACAAACTAAAAGATCTAAGTCTTCGAACTCCAACTCAAACATCATCGTCATCAAAGAACTCATCAGCGGTAACCACCTGTTCATCTTCTTGGGGAAAGGGGAAGACAAAGACAACGTAACGGGGTAAGTACAAAAGTACTTAGTAACGTGTAGAAGATCGTATAACCATGATCTCATAAAGAAATAAAAGCAACGACGTCTTTTATTAATTCATTTCCGTTATTAATCCTAGCTAACTATCATATTATGTTCATACCATAACATGAGGTTCCAAAGGGTATCTATCTTAGCTCAAGTTTGTTACATCATGAATAACAAGGGCACTACGCCTAGTAATAGGATGTACTAGGACAACTGGGTGCAACCTACTTAGAGACACGCTCTAGTAGCCCCGGGAATATCTGAGTCCCGATGGTGTGATGACCGGCAGAATGCACCGACGCTTTGTCTGGCCAATCGATTGACCGGCGTGGGTACAAGCTACTTTGTCTACTCAGAGAACACATCGCGATATTATACTATGCCTTACCAAGCATTGCATGATGTTTAAGCTTTTAATCTAACACATACGTTTGATTAGGTATTTAACTAGCCACCTAAGTGTTTTCAAATAAGCTCCCTCACATCTCCTACTCTCATACTTAGACCACTAGACACGGACAAGTCCTAGCAGTTACACGGACATCGATAAACTCTAGCTTATCGAAGCACAAGGCAAATCCGAAGCTTTCGGTGGTGCTACACTTCATCTTTTTAGGGAATCCATGTGGTGCCGGAACTAAACGCACCAAAAGCTAATTCAGAGATTTGTCACGTAAGGTTTTGCAGTAAGAAATCATGTTATAGAGCCTGGAATCAAGTTGACATTACAAAACGCTAGCCCACTAGAACCCTCAAGCCAAACGCCCGTCTGGCCAGGGCAAACGCCCGTTTGGATTTGGACGCCCGTCCAAAAAGGCTGGACGCCCGTCCACCCAGACGCTGTTACATCCTGAATCAAAACTAACCCTTTGGACGCCCGTCCATAAAACCGGACGCCCGTCCAAATTGCATTGAATAGGCAGACGCTCGTCTGACTTAGCAGACGCCCGTCCACCTGGGATTTTCCCAGAAAATCTGCAACTTTCCACCCACGATCTTCAACCCAAAAATCATCTAAAACTCAACTTAAACAGATTCAACCCACAGATTGCCCTACGTCTTTACAAGAACCTAATCATACGATAAGAAACCACGTTACCTTGATTATTGCGAGCTACCACAATCCAACGCTTCAACCTTCCAAAATATTAAACCTTTAACACCGAACCTATAACGATTAACACCGTAACGATCACTACAATGTTTGTTTAAATGCGTAAACGCGGTTTAAAACGCTGAATACTGAATCCTAAAACAAAACAAAGATGATGAAAACTTACGATATAACGGATTTAAAGGTTGTTGATATCCAAACGATCCTCGGGTCACGGTGATTCTTTATCTCTTGACGAGTCTGTCCAAACGATCAACTGATTAAACTAGGGATTGAAAGCTCTTCCTCTCTCTTTTTTTTCTAAAACATGCGGCTCTCCCTCTCAAAGAATGCGGCTGCTCCTCTTTTTTTTTTACAAAATAACAACTAGGTTAATAATTAGGATTATATCCCTTTTTATAAATCCCAATTATCTCTAATTATTATTTAAGTCCCCAATTATCCCTTTTTCTTTTATAAAACCTTTAAAACAAAGGAACATAATATTCGATTTATTAAATGACCGAATTGCCTTTTTACTAAAAAATCGGGATATTACATATATTATGCTTTAATCCACACTTGGTTTTTTAGTTGCAATAAGGAAAAAAATAAATTGCACCGGATGAACTTGACCCTATGCTAAAATCCCACATTTACATTCACTTGTACAACTTCTCCGTTCTCTCTCAAATCAAATCACTTCTTTTCATTACATTCACTTTTCAAAATTAGAAGAAGCAGATTAAGATGTTCTCAATTCGCCGGTATTTTATCCTTTCAGGTTATTCTTTTATACGTTCAAAATCGTCATTCTTATTATTGTTTATCGGCATCTGAATTAGAAACATGATTTTGAAATACATGTTTTCCTTGTTTAATTTGTGGTCTTGAAAAGTCCCAGTTTAATCGCATTAATTACAGGTATATTGTACTATTACCCTGCTCGTTGATGTTATATGAATGAGTAGTTTGTTTAAAAATAAAACAATAGAACAGTTTGTGGGCTCTTTTTTAGGGGTGTTTTATTTGATTTTGAGTTTCTTGAAATTCATTGAGATCCAATTTGTACCCGTATCGGCCTGTGTCTTTATTTCACTAGCATTTTAATGGTTTCTTCAGTATTGAATGAAGATTGGTTGAAATTTATTGACAAAAGTTATGGAAAAAACAAAGTAATTGGCCTCAGGCGAAACTGTTCGTACTGTTCACTTTTTACAAAGTGTGATAGTATAACGTATAAGACCATATTGTATTTGACATGAGTAATATTTGCCATCTCTTAAGTGTTCCTTATGTAATGGATGATGGTGTTGTTAAGCGTGCAGATCGTAGTCTGAGTGCCTTCCCTGCTTTTATAGTAATGATGGATATGTGATTATGTACATATAAGGGGATCAAGGTTCTTTGATGATAAGTAACAAATTATTGTATGGGGCTGCAAGGGATTATGTGTATCACCAGTCCTGAAAGGAAAAGTAACCCACTTTCCAGAATGAAAACTAAATACTGCTAATATAGAATATTTAAAAGGTTAGTTGGGTACCGGAGTCAAGACCAGTGGATGAGATGGTGTGATTTTTCTTTTTTCAAAGGGTAAGAAGAAGAGTAAACGGACAGAAGAAAGCAATGGCCCATGAGAGATAAATTTAGTTGATGGAGGTGAAAGATTTAAGAGAATATAAACACATCATGATTTTATAAGGTGTTATTGTCGGAACACATTGTTACTAAAAGGTGTTACTGTCACTGTCACTATGTATTTAATTTCACTGCACATCTGTTACTGTAACTGTTTGTGTGATTGTGAGGTGTTACTGTAAATATATGGTGTTAATATCACTATGTATTGTTAGTAAAAACTGTGATTGCAGAAATATGGTAAGCTTATTCAAGTTCATTTGACATTGGCCTACAATTAATTAATGTAGCGTGTCACTAGTCTTTTGTTTTGTTATTTTCAATAGGCATTCCCTTTGTTTGATAGAATGATAATTTCCTAGTGGTCTTGTTGTTTGGCAATGGATTGTTCGCTATAAACGTTTACTCAAAACTTATTGATTTTGTTGGTTTTTTTACTCAGTATAGTTCCATACGTGTATCATGTTAAAGTGTTTCTATGTTACTGAGTACTGTGTTACCGTGTTATTGTGCTATTGTGTTATTGTGTTACTGTTACTGTTACTGTGTTATTGTGTTTGAATATGTTACCGTGTTACTGTGAGTGCATATGTTTTTTTGGGTGTTAGTGTGATTACATAGGTGTTAGTGTGATTGTGAGGTGTTATTGTTACTATAATTGTGATGTGTTGTTGTAATTGAATGTGACACCATAATTGAAGGTTTGACTATGATTGTGAGGTGTTAGTACAAACGCTACGATTAATTCAATTCGGATTTCAAAAACTACGTCAAAATGTTATCATATGATATATCAAAATGAAGAGAAAAGAAATTATGAGCTTTGGTGAAATTTTTTTGAGGACCGGAGATCTAAAAAAAAAGTTACTGTTGTTTATAAAAAAAGTTTCGATTAATGCAATGTTATTTCTGATTTCAAAATTTACGTCGAAAGAAGATGATATGAGATATCAATATTATGAGAAAAATATGATTTATGGTGAAAGAATTTTGATGATCGGAGCTCTAAATAAAAAATTATGGTTGTTTTAAAAAAAAAAGACCAGGCAACAGCGAAAGAAAAAAGGAAAAAAAAAAAGTAGATAGCAGCGAGAGAACAACGCTATATCAATTTTTTTAATACATAAGGGTATATTTGTCCGATTAATATTATTTAGTCATTTTTGCAACTTTTACAAATTGTTTGCCCTATTTATTTATTTAGTATTAAAAAAAATGTATTTTAGCCTCCTTCACTTGAGAAAAAAATCACATTAATAACTTTCATTGGTGAAAATGATGATATGGTGGCCTTATAATTTTGTTAAGGACCACCATAAAATCTTTGTTCGGCAAGACATTATCTAATTTCTCTTTAAATTAATTGCGAAAAAATAATGAACATATATTGTTGTTATTTTACGATACAACAAACAATTTATAGTTAAAAATGTTAGAGAACCATAGTCAGATCAATCCTTCAAAAAAAACATAAACATATTACGCATCATATGACCATTAGACACACTAACAGATCACCCTTTTCACGTATTTTTTTGTTTGTTGAGCATCTCAGTCAATTCATTTTCAACCAATTGTTTCTTGATGTATACAAACTTAAGAAAGTGAAAATTTAAAAAATATAAGCAAACATGTATGTACGTATATACACATACAAACAAATATGTATATGTCAGTAAAGTGACTTAAACTCTAGATTTGGTAGAACCAATTTGAAGACTCGGCTGTGTGATGGACTGCTGAGAAGTGTATTCATTTATGTGCGTCAGTAGGGTGGAGTCTACTGAGGTTTCTATCAACAGGTGAAGGTCAGCTGAGTCATCGAATACAAACAGGTCCCACATCTCATTAACTTCATTATGTGATGACTATACGATGTCATTAAAAGAGGACACGTGTAGGGGTATTTATGGCGTATCAGACAAAGATTCCGTTGCGGCTAGGGTTTAGGGATTTGTGCCTATAAATACAGTTGTTGTTCCATTGTCTGTGTGTGTGAAATATGTAACTCAGTGCATAATAATAAAGATCTCTTTTCTGCCCGTGGTTTTTTATCTCTCTCACTTTGAGAGGGGTTTTCCATGTTAAATCTGTGTTCTTCTTGTTTTCTGTTATCTCCTTTGATTATTTGTGTTTGATTGCATCTGTTTCTATTTCTTGCATCTGAAGTTATCTCCATCCGTCATAACAAGTGGTATCAGAGCAAGGTTCTAGAGAAAACAATCTGTACGATCAACTTCATCTTCACCAAGACTTTCAGCAAGGTGTTAGGATCTGTGATAAAGTTGTGATCTTTAGAAAGAAAAGATGTCAGCAGTAAACGTGAAAATCGATAAATTTACTGGAAGGAATGATTTTGGTCTCAGAGCAAATCAAGATCGTGCCTTTGTTGAAACAAAGGGTTTGTGGAGTCCTTTATCTGACAAACCAAATACAGGTGTAGTAGATTATACTAGTCTGGAAGATAAAGCACATTCAACCATCATGTTGTGCTTATCTGGTGATGTTATCACCGAGGTTGCTGAGGAAGACACCGCAGCCAAGTTGTGGAAGAAGCTTGAAAGCATATATATGACCAAGGACCAACAAGTTGTTGTTGAAATAGAGGTTGTTCAGTTTGAAGATGCATGAAAGGAGTCCACTGAGGGACCATCTTGACCTGCTGCATACAATATTACTTGATTTAAAGAATTTTGATGTTAAAATTGGGGATGAAGATGCAGCCCTAATCCTGTTGGTGTCATTACCGGCATCATATGAAAAATTTGTGCAGTCTTTCATAGTTGGGAAGGATAAAGTAGCTTTAGAGGATGTAAGGTCTGCCTTACATGTCAGGGAGCTTAGACACAAGGATGCTAGGACAGACAGTCAGGCTGCTGGGCTAGTAGCTAGCAGTAATAGTGGAAAATGATATGGACAAAAGAAGAAAAAGAAATCAGGGTCCAAAGGTCCTAAGTCTATCGATGTATGTAATTATTGTAAGGAGCAGGGACATTGGAAGTCCAATTGTCCAAGGAAGAAGAAACAGCAGGAAGGCAATTATGGCACAGTATCCTTGGCTACTGAGCAATCTGAGGAGGATCTGGTTCTAGTTGCAGGGGACTCTACACACCATAATGATGTGTGGATACTACATTCTGGAGCATCCTACCATATTTGTCCAAACAGGGAGTGGTTTTCTACTTATGAGCAGATGGATGGTGGTCAAATCTATATGGCCAATAGCAAGGTTTGCAAAGTTGTGGGAATTGACTCAATAAAGTTAAGGACAAAGGATGGTAAATTATGTACACTGAAAGATGTAAGACATGTTCCACAAATGACTAAGAATTTGGTATCTCTCGACCTACTTGGATGTAGAAGGGTTCAATTTCAAGGGTGAAGGTGGACAACTGAATGTCTTCAAAGATTCAGTTGTAGTCCTCAAAGGCATCAAGAGGGGAACCTTGTATATATTACAAGGATCTACTATATCTGGCACTGCTGTTGTTGCATCCTCAGCAGTTCACCAGTCTCAGCAGACTCAGCTGTGGCACATGAGACTAGGTCACATGGGTGAAAGGGGTATGTAGATTCTTTCTTTAACAGGCTTTCTTGGGGGATATAAGGTCAAGAATATGGACTTTTGTGAACATTGTGTGTTTGGGAAATTGCATAGAAGTAAGTTCTCAGCAGGGTTGCACAACACAAAGGCATCACTTGATTATATCCATTCAGACTGCTGGGGTCCATAAAAAGTTGAGTCATTGGGTGGTCACAAATATTTTGTGTCATTCATAGATGACTATTCGAGGATGACTTGGGTGGTGATGATGAAGAACAAAATTGATGCATTCAGTAACTTCAAGCAATGGAAGCCCCTAGTGGAAAATCAGTTAGGCAAGAAAATGAAGAAGCTTCGTACACATAATGGTCTGGAATTCTGCTGGAATGATTTTGATTCATTTTGTGCAGCTGAGGGTATTGCCAGACATCATCTCATGAGGAATACACCTCAGCAGAATGGTGTAGCTAAAAGGATGAATCAAACTCTACCGAGAGGGCAAGATGTATGCTTTCTCAAGTTTGGTTTATCAAGGAGATTTTGGGTAGAGGTCAGTAAAAGCAAACTTGCTACTTAATCAACAGAGTCCTCACACAGGATCAATCTCAAGACACCATTTGAGATATGGTCAGGCAAACCTATTGACTACTCAGTTCTAAGGGTTTTTGGGAGTACAGCCTACTATCATGTTAGTGAAGGGAAGTTGGAGCCAAGAGCCAAGAAGGAAGTGTTTGTGGGGTATGGTGATGGAGTGAAGGGATACAGAATTTGGTCATCAGTAGAGTCCAGAGTAATTCTCAGCAGGGATGTTGTGTTTGATGAAAATTCTATGTTAAACTCATCAGTAGGGAGGTCTACTGAATCTGAAACCAGTGTTGAATCTGAAAGTGTTGAGAAACAGGTGGAGCTTCAGGTGGAGTCTACTGATATGCAACAATCAGTGGATCCAAATCAATATTACACTGATCTGGATAATGAACCAGAATCTGATCCAAGTCAGCCTACTGAGACCTTAGTAGGGCATCATACAAAAATTAATCAGCAGAGTCTAGCTGCCAGCAGGCCTAGAAGATCTAATGTTGGGATACCTCCAAGGAGATATGGGTAAGATGATTTGGCTGGATATGCACTCCAAGTTGCAGAAGAGGTAGAGGTTGCTGAACCTACTACTTATAGGGAAGCAGTGACATGTACAGAAGCATCTCAGTGGCATGCAGCCACGGGAGATGAAATGGAGTCATTGTTGAAGAATCAGACTTGGGAATTGGTCAAACAGCCTATGACAAGGGAGTTGTGACTTGTAAATGGATTTTCAAGAAAAAGGAAGGAATAACTAAGGCAGAAGGGGTCAAGTATAAGGCACATTTGGTTGTAAGAGGATTTAGTCAAAATGAAGGGGTTGAATTTGATGAAATATTTTCATCAGTGGTCAGACACACTTCAATTAGGGTGTTACTAGCAATGGTGGCACAACAGGATCTGGAACATGAACAATTAGATGTGATAACTGCTTTCCTACATAGTGAGGTGGATAAGAAGATATACATGACATAGCCTGAGGGTTTTCAAGTTCCTGGCAAGGAAAATTATGTTTGCAAGTTGAAGAAATCATTGTATGGTTTGAAGCAAGCTCAAAGGCAGTGGTATAAAAGGTTTGACAGTTTTATGCTTCAAAGGGTTACAAAGAGAAGTCCTTATGATCATTGTGTATACCACATCTGGAAAAGATGGATCTCATATCTATCTTGTCTTGTATGTGGATGACATATTGATTGCTGCTGCAAGGAAGTCTGATATTCAAAATCTGAAGAACCTTCTCAGTGCTGAATGTGAAATGAAGGATTTGGGTGCAGCCAAGAAAATCTTGGGGATAGAGATCTGGAGAGATGGAAGTCAGAAGAAACTGCTCTTGTCTCAGCAGGGTTATGTGCAGAAGATATTGGCCAAGTTTGGCATGTCTGATGCAAAACCAATAGATACTCCTATGGCATCAAATGTTCATTTGTCTGTTTTGTGCTTCACAGTCAGTTGAAGAGAAGGAGTATATGTCAAAAGTTCCCTATGCTAGTGCGGTTAGCGATCGATGTATGCCATGGTATGCACTAAGCCTCGATCTGCTCGAGCGAATAAGTTGTCGGCAGAGTTTATGGCTCAACCTGGAAAGGAACACTGGAAATCTGTTAAAAGGATATTCAGGTACCTGAGAGGTACAGCTGATGTTGGTCTCATTTATGGAGGTGATACTAGTCTAGTCACAGGCTACTGTGATGCTGATTATGCAGGTGATGTTGACAGTAGAAAATCAATGACTGGTTATGTGTTTACATTGGGAAATGCAAAGGTCACCGAAAGCTACTCTTGAGTTACTGATGGCCTTATCAACTCATCAAGCGAGAATACATTGCTCTTACTAAAGCAGCTAAGGAGGGTATCTGGTTGAAAGGGCTGGTCAGTGATTTGGGGTTGCATCAGGATAAGGCTGAGATATATTATGACAGTCTAAGTGCAAGCATATTGATGTCAGGTATCATTTTCTGAGAAATGAGAAGAGGGTTGTGGTGAAGAAGATTGGCACAAAGGAGAATCATGCTGATATGTTCACTAAACCAGTTCAACAGAGTAAGTTTCAGCTTTGCCAGAACTTACTGAATATTCAGAGCTTATAATCTGTTTCTAGAAACTCTACTGAGGGCAGATTAGTGGAGTGGATGCTGTGGAGATAGGCTGGTACAAGTACATCTGGCATTGACGAATGCATCTGGTACAAGTACATCTGGTTATGCAATCTGTTTGACTCTGGTGAGAGTTGAAGTTAAGGTGAAGATTTGTCAGTAAAGTGACATAAACTCTATATTTGGCGGAACCAATCTGAAGACTCAGCTGTGTGATGGACAGCGAGAAGTGTATTCATTTATGTGCGTTAGTAGGGTGGAGTCTACTGAGGTTTCTGTCAGCAGGGTGAAGGCTGTTGAGTACTGAATACAGCAGGGTCTCACATCTGTTAATTCTGTTATGTGACAGCTATACAGTGTCATTAAAAGGAGGACGCGTGTAGGGGTATTTATAGCGTATCAGACAAAGATTCCTTGTGGCTAGGGTTTAGGGATTTGTGCCTATTAATACAGTTGTTGTTGCAATGTCTGTGTGTGTGAAATCTGTAACTTAGGGCATAATAATAAAGATCATTTTTCTGCCCGTGGTTTTTTATCTCTCTCACTTTGAGAGGGGTTTTCCAGGTTAAATCTGTGTTCTTCTTGTTTTTTGTTATCTCCTTTGTTTATTTGCGTTTGATTGCATCTGTTTCTATTTCATGAATCTGAAGTTATCTCCATCCGTCATAACAGTATATATATATACGTACGTACAAAGGAACTCGTCTAATCTATACATAGAGGAATAGATTCTATCTTTGTATTTTTTTTCTTCTTTGAACAGTATAGTTTGAAAATTTTATTAAAATAAAGAGGTCCAGCAAGGAACTGAAATCATAAACAAGTGTTTTAACTCCCTGATCCCACATATCAAGTCATTATCCGTATATGAGATTGAATTTCGACACGTGATTTTTAGAGAAAACCCTAAACTCATGCTAGTCTGACATAATATCAGAGTAAACAGGGATGGGACCAAGAATTGATAGTCGAGTGTGCTAATGGACTATATTTATATGGTCGGGTGGGCTGGATTAAAATATGTAACTGATTTATATAAGGCTTTTGTTGTACTGAAAATAAAAACCATGTGGGCTGCGCCTTCCGGAGCCTATGGTTGGTTACGTCCTTGAGAGTAAATGAAGACGGCACGGAACAGTTTAGCTGGAATATGCAGAGACTCAGAAAACAGGCCCTCACGATCGTCCATATTATATACAACCAACAAGAATATTATCACTGTTGTCAAACTGAAATCATAAATATCTAAAATATGTACTAAAATCTTTACAACCAACATGTCTAATGAAGGAAACTACTACAACTACTTGACACTAATGTCTTATTCAAGGGAAAACCTACACCGAAACAAATACTAAAATCTCAAACAATCCACATGTCTATAAAAGAAATCTACTACAACTATTTGACCCATTGAGAAAAATTTATGGATCCGCTACATAGGGACGGATGGAGTAATTTGAATCTAACAAATGTTGAAGCCGCTTCATGTTTATTTCCTTATATTATATTTGCTTTCTATTCTTTGTATTTTCGAATGTTACAATGAAGGACTGTGACTTAAAATAACATTTTTAATGATATAAGGTCGTTGTTTTCTATTGCTTGTATTTTTAATGACATTTTAATGCTAGGTCGTTGTTTTATGTTGCTTGTATTTTTTTTCCAAAAGTTACAAAGTAACAATTTGACTAAAGATGACATTTTAATTAAAAGTTAGATAGTGTTGTGGTAAAAAAAAAAAAGTCGAAAGGGACAGGACAAATCAGTGTATAGAAGATACGGAGTCTAATCATTTACCTCTAACAATGTGGCATCGGGAAATTTTTAACCGGTGTATCCGCAAGGTGCGGATAGATACACCTATTTTGGCTTTAAAATATCCGTGCTTTTAAGAATAAAAGTCTTGCAACATCTTAATCCAAAGGTTTAAAATGAAGAAAGTCTAAGGACCAACATGCCAAAAGTCTAATCGTCAACCCGATACGATAAAAAGTACGATTACAAGCTTGGCATATGAATTAGAAAGAGCTTCAGCAACTTCATAAGCTAGCACAAACGTCAACATCTGCAAAAACATTATCTTCAACCTACCAATCTTCTCGGGAGAAAAGCATAAAATAAAAGGGGTATGTACAAAAATACTTACTAAAAGAGTAAGCATCGATTCCAAAAAAGTGACAATAGATAAAGTACCGTTATATGTAGAAAAACTCACTCTCATCTACTAATCCAACTAGTAAAACTCAACCACCAAAGGGATTGGTTACACATAAGTGATAAAATAATAGAGAAACGATAATTGATTGTATTGATAATCTTTGAAAGACGATTACAATATTTATAGCACAATATACTTGGTCAACAAGTGAATAATAAAGACGAAATCAAATAATATCAAATGACAATCAATCAATAAGAATCAAACTGTGAAGTGCGCCATGTCAACCCCTCATATGGCATATGTCCACCCGAAGTGGAGTCCAACTTCCGAATGTGAATATGGCTAGTGCAAAACCAAGAATCATGGTGTTGTATCTTCTACACTCTCACATACATATTTTTCGGCGAAGTTGCACGCCTAACTTTGTCAATCGCATGCCTGCCGGCAAGACTGCAAATTTTCTTGTTTTGACAGTACAGGCGCACGCTTCATCCTCGTAGGTTGATGGCCTTTTTATAGTATGTCAACTAATTTCCAAATAATTCAAAATTAACTCCAAAATATTTTAATTAAACGACCAAAATAAGTAATTAGATATTAAGTATCATGAATTTAGATATTAACTATTTTTCCATCTTTAGTGCTCCAAAGGTTATGATTGAGTGTATTGAGCGTTTGTGAGCAAACTTTTTTTAGGGTGGGCGAGGAACCGAGAGCAAAATGTCTTGGATCTCATGTCTACCATTCTTAAGCATACAAAACTTAGGGGGTTGGGGGTTGGTGTCTTGGAGTGCAAAATGTGGCATTCCTTCGGAAGTGTTGGTGGAGGTTCAAAGTGGAGGATGGGACTTTATGAAGGAAAGTGGTGCATACAATCTATGGCGATAAGGGTGGTTTTGAGGAAAGAATAGCTTGTAAGAATAAAGGGAGGGTTTGGTAGGGTATCATTTCAAACATTTCATCTATTGAAAACGCAGGAATACCCTTGTCCTCTTCCCTCATTATGAAGGTAGAGGATGGGAAGCTCACTAAATTTTGGTTGGATACTTGGGTAGGAAAGGAGAACCTAGCTTGTGCATTTTTAGGCTCTTCAGAATTGCGTGTCACAAGGAAATTAAGGTGTGTGATTCCGAGAGTGTATTGGAAGGAGGATGGGTGTGGAAGGTAGCTTGGATGAGGGAGTTTAAGGGCAGGGAGGAGTCAGAATCGCTACTTTTTGCTTGCTTTTATCAGGTTCTTTCTAGCGGGATGGAGTCCGCGCCATTTTTTTTGTTCCCTATCTATTCTCCACTACGGCATTGAAGACCTTACTACTTGCTCTGAGTCTATGATGGAAATCACACAACCGATATTTTGGTGATGAAGTGGAGAAAGTTCTTACCCTCAAAAATAAATATTTTTTATTGGAAAGCTTCAAATCAAAGACTACCAACCAAAGTCAATCTACGTAAACGTGGAATGGTGATAAAAGGTACACGGTGTTCATTTTTTAATGCGGGGGATGATGTAGAAGAGCATATCTTGTTGACTTGTTCTTTCTCACGTCTAATATGGGAAAACATTTTCTTATGGTGTCATATATCCACGGCCTCATCCCTGTCATGGTGTCTTCTTGTACCTTCATTCCTTATGTTATCAACTCAAAAAAGAAAACATAGATTGGGGAGGCTCTTTTCAGAGTTGTTCTTTGGTGTATGAGAGTTGTTCTTTGGTGCATAGGGAGTAGGAGGAATAACATTGCTTTCAATGGAATGTCGGCGGATCCGGATAAAATTTTCAAAGACATCCAGGTCATTAGCTTCAATTGGATTAAAGGGAAAAATTGTAACACCCCCAGACTCTGGGCCTGGTTGCGCTAAATGAGTCTTAAATGGTCAGGTTAACTGCTTAGACCACTGTCATCGCTTGGTCAAAAAGGGCTAACCCAAATTGACAAAACCTTTTATGTCTCACACTTATACGGTGGTGAACATTCTACTACTTAACCAATGTGGGACTTTAGATTCTCCCTCCCTTATAAGGGACTGTCGCGCTCGCTAGGACGGCCAAGACTGTTCCCGGATCGTCCCTACCAGAGGTAACTAGAAGCCATCCTTACACCGTCTTCTTGGATCAAAGACAACTAGGTCATTAGCTTCAATTGGATTAAAGGGAAGAATAGTCTTGTCAATGGTGCTTGGAGTGAGTGGATTGTTGATCCGATTAGTGCTATTTCCCTTAACTAAGATTATCTCTTTTGGTTCTTTAGTCATGATCTCATTTCTGCAGTGTTTTGCTTTTTGTGCTCTTCTTACTATAGTCTCTTCACCTTTATGCTATTAAATTGTACCAATGTAATTTTGCTCAAGTTCTAGCTGACTTATTTAAATAAAAACACCCCTTTGCTGTTAAAAAAAAAGTATCATGAATTTACCATTATGCCTTTAATTAAAATTTCAAGATATTACAAACCATGTTAATTGCATAAGGGCTGTAAACAAATTAGGAGCGATGGTTTAAAAGGACAAAAAAACCGAAAAATAGAAATCGAGATAGTGGAATTATAAATTGGGTGATAAGACAAATCCACTGCTCATAACCCCAAATTCAATGTTTGTTGCGATGAAACCGACGCCAAATCCAATGTTTACTATTCCAACGCTTATTTTTTCTTACAAAAATGACCTCGAAAATAACGTTGAAAATATGCTAAATAAGATGTCTAAATAAAGATTCTAAAGAAAGCAAAAATGTGATAAATGAATTAACATTTTCGAATGATCGAGATCAAAAGATATATTCGTTTTGTAGTTGAATACGAATGAATTTAAATCATGATGAAATAAGAATACGTTATTTTATACCAAAAAATATTTCACTATCATTTTTGCTTATTTCTATATTCAATTATCATTTTTTAACCATTACTCCAAAAATTATTGGATCCCACTGTCCTTATAGAGTTGGGGCTATGCTTAGACTTTTTATTGTAAATTTGTTACCACGGGTATGAGCAATATGACTTCACCGATTTTGGGTAGCGAATAGTAGATTTGGGATTCAAAAATCTGCTTAATGTGGCATTTTTACGGTAGAATAAATGAATTGTCATTATCGTCAAAAATAATTCAACTGCGCGGATTCCTTTTTCTTTTTTTTTCCTTTCTTGTCCTTTATTTGGATTTCTCAAAAATTTATGGATCTGCCACAAATTAGGGACGGAGTTGAAGTTCATAACATCACCATTTTGAACATTAGATCGTTGTCTTGTAATCTTTGTATTTTTCGAAAGTTACAAAGCAGGAGTATGACTAAAAATGATATATTTTTAATGTTAAATTGAATAATAGCATTAAATTCAATAAAAAAACCTGAGCGCGATTTGGTCTGCGGATGAAGGATGGATGCGGTTATAACAATATAGTGTGAAACTCATTAATTAAGTGCAAGCAGTGCAGGATAAAATGTAAGCATATTATCAATAATGATCTAGCAACAGGAGAAAATCATCTCTATATATATACATATATCCTCAATTAATGACTTTTCCTCTAAAGACGCTGGTGGCTGATTCGGTGAGGGGCCTGAGGGCAGCAACTTTAATACCAGACTAAAATAACGTCCCGAGAAAATTGGTTCACTCGGCCGGGCTAAAATTCTTGTGCTTTTTTTATTTTAATTTTTACAAAACAATATTTTGCTTATTTCATACCCAGAAAAAAAAAAAAAAAAAAAAAAAAAAAAAAAAAAAAAAAAGAAGGAAAAAAAATCCCAACACTTTTTCCCTGCAAAACCCATTTCCCCTCCATCGTCTTCTTCTTCCACCACCCTACCCCCTCCCCCACCTCCCTGCTCACGTTTAATTTTTGGGCTGCACTTTTAGCAAAATACTCACTGCCAATCCCGTCTTCCATGCCCGTACGAAGCATATTGAGATTGATTTCCACCATGTTCGCGAGCTCGTGGCTTCTCGTAAGCTTAATGTTGCATTCATCTCCTCCAACGATCAGTTGGCGGATGCCTTAACCGAGCCGCTTAGTCATGTTCGTTTCCATGATCTCAAGACCAATCTCAAGACCACTCCGTTCCCGAGGGGTTGCGGGGGCGTATTGCATAATCGAATGACTTTGGTTCCAAGTAGCCGCACCTATTAGGGTTTTGTATTATATATTTTATGTATCCGTCTTTACCCCTATTGTATCATTATATAAACAGCTCTTGTACACAGTTATCGATCAATGAAAACCATGATTATTATTATTGTTAATACTACGGATGCTATTGAAGTTATAGTTTATAAGTATGTTTTTTCAAGGAAAAAAATTCTATGTAAAACGACTGATTCGGCGACTTCGCCGAAGGCCCAAAAATTTCCAGGACCGGCCCTGAATGCAATGATACGTGTCATTCATTTTCCCTTATTGTTAAGACATTTGCCCTAAATGCAATTATATATATATATATATACATATATATACACACACACACACAGATATATATATATATATATATATATACTAGTTAAAGACCCGTGCTATGCACAGGATAGATGATATGCATTGGTAAAATAATTAATGAACAAATAGTTTATACGAATAAAAATAATATTAAGTATAAATGCAATGATGCAATCGAATAGCATATTTATCTAATATAATTTTTTTTATGAAGTTTGCCATGTATTGAAGTTTAAATGATAAACTAAGGGATACAAGTCTAAGTTTTGATCCAAAGGAAAAGTAACATATATATGTAACGACGCACCCGCCACCTTCACACCAACCCCAACCCTCTCGATTTATTTTTATAAAAACAATCATAAGTTGCCTTTAACCCCGCACTTCATTCGCCTCAACTCCCACCCCATTTATCCCTCAACCGTGCATTCCATTCGCCTGAATTCCCACGTCATTTATTCATCAACCCCCTACTTAGTTCGCTCTAGCTTATCTACAACCCCCACCCCTAACTTATCCACACCATAAAGCTACACATTGAAAATTGTGTGTTTGTTATAATAGGTATTAGGAAGTTTTTAATGTTTGTTAGCATTAAATTTGTAAAATTTATGAGGATTAAGGTGAATAGCAACAAATTGGTTGATGTATTTTGATTAAGAAATGTTAGCTAGGTTTAAATGTGTTATAAAAAGATTCGGATTTCGTTTTGTTTTTTAGGCAAATTATGATAGGGAGACAAATCATATCTCAAGAACAATGGAATCCACGATAAAGAAGTATTTATGTACAAATAACATAAATAATCGAACCTAAAAATACACATTGCTTTCAAATATACCTTAATCGTTTGCATTTTATCTTAAATTATTCATGTCTATAATATTGATAATGTAAAAGTAAAAATACATGTATTTTATGGTATTTACCAAAAATATCAACATATATCACAGGGACGGACCCAGCATGAAAGAGGGGTGCATGGCCCCCATTTAAATTTCCGGGCGAAATTACTAATATACCCCTCCAAGAATATTAATTAAAACTATGTATGTATATCTTTTAAGACAATCTTTTGTGTAGTTATCTATTTAGTTCAAATGGTTAGAAGCTATATTAATTATCCTAAGGTCATAGGTTTGAATCTTAGTTGTGGAATTTTTATTTCACCTTTTTTTTTGTTTGAAATTTGGCCCCGCTGAAAAAATTTCCTAGGTCCGTCAGTGATATATCATAACAATATAATTTTGACGTATCAACAATTGTTAGTTCATGTTGATTGACCTGTAATATTAAAATAAATGAGAGATTACAAAATAAAAAACACAAAGATATGGAAAAACCATATGAACATTTGGAAGGAACCCTAAAAAAGCATTAGGAAGTAGAACCTCTATTGCATTATTAGGTAGAAAAGAACCATAATGCAAGAAGTTAGGTTGCTTAAATTTCTATTTAAAAAAATTAGTGGACTACTTACTATCTCCTCTAGACCATCCTCATGTTCATACTATCAAGATAATAACCCGAACACGGTAACGGTTCATCTCCAAGCATTTCGGATTGAGTTGCATTCGATGAAAATATCATTTTCAAATCATCCATTGAAACTCCACGTTCCTTCTTTCCTTACCTAAAACTATTTTATCAAACGACCATCTGCAGTTTATTTGAAATGCAGATTGACATTAAAATTTTCCATAATGCCTCCCATGTGTGATTGTGATAATCTCCTATATGCGAACAACCATCCACCTTAACAGTTAAGGGCTCTTGAGTTCCCGGCTCTTGTTGAAAACGATCCGATATTCATATCTTGGTACTAACAATGTGTTTATCACCGATTTGACGATTGATTGTCAGGATTCAAGACCATCATTTCCAAACTCACATCTGCAGTATAATTGGATACGTTCTTAGTATATGTTGCAGGTTGAATTTGAATTCAAGGAGAACAATCACCAACGGTTGGAAGAAATGAAAGTTTATAGGTGACAACATACTTGGGATTATCTGACATGGCGATGACGAATCATTGAACCAAGCAAGAAAATTAAGGCAAAAATGTGAAAACAAAAAGCCCCAAAAAACAAAAAAAACCGAAGCTGCAATAGCTTATAGCCTTGACAATCTGATGCAGGGGCAAATTCGAATTCAAATGCAATATATTGATCTCTTTGTTCATTTACCTGACGAAGCACGTCACGAATAATTGATTGAAGATCAAGACTTTGGGTGACAACAAAAACAACATCTTCATCATAAAAAAAATTGTGTCAGGGGAAAAGTGTGATAACTCATATTATATCTGTAAAATATAGAAATAATAACATGGTATAAGAAAATGGGTAAGTTGAAAGAGAAGACGAAGAAACAAATTTACCGTGGATCAAATGTTAAAATCCGCCTTCTGGAAAACCTTTCTCACGATACGATCCTTTTCACGCCTCATTATAGGGATTCTGCACTACAACATCAAAACTATTGAATTAATGAAGGATCACAATTCACACAACCCATTAGAATAATAACAACAAAAAATCAACCGTAATAAGTAGTTAAGTGATAATTAGCTCCAAAAACGATGAAGAAACAACACATTATAAGGCTCAATCCAAGCTAAAGCAAACACTATTGCACCTGTTATGGACCACAGCCGCATCCAATAAAATTCCAAGCATTAAAAATAGCCTGCAGTGATAAGCATCCATTCAATTAAAAAAAATCAATTAGGCACTAAAATTCTAGACAAAAATTTCTTCAAAATGTACCGTTAATGCATATTTCAATTATATTTTTTTTAAGAAAATCGTTTAACCTATATGCGCAAGGATCCTCATCAACGCATAAAGAAAAAAAAAAGAAAAAAAATCTACATGAAAATGGTGCTTGTCGACTATTCCTGAGATGCTTTCTTCGATTGAAATAATGTAGGTGTAGTATTTGGGTGTAGATAGATTAGTGATGGTTAAGATATGATGTGATTTGGGTTAAACAGATTTAGGTATAAAAATAGAAATTTTTATTATTTGAAACGTAGTAGAAACTTGTAGGGGAAGGAGTTTTAGGAATCTGTACACTGCGATTATTACGGGATGGAGTTTGTTGCAATATCGGCTTGGCCGTGGGCGAGAGACTGAGTAGAAACGGGTTATGTGGGTAGTTTGTTTCTCATGATTTGCAGGATCCTTTGAGATTTTGTTTTGTATTATTTTATTTAAGATTTCTGTTTTTTACGGGTTTGGAGCGGGTCAATCGGGTAATTGGGTTAAATCCCTTCCCCTATATATTATACTAGCAAAAAACCCGTGCCATGCACGGGATGGTGTAAAACTTATAAATGAATTTTGTATATTGTAAATGTATACATTAAACAAAATGTTTTGATTTATTATCAAGAAAGACATTTAATACATTGTATGTAGTCATTACGATTTTATGTGCGAATACGACACGCCTTTGAATTACGTGTTATTTCTTACATCCCATTTGCATTTCATGTTGTGTATACAACATAATTTCACTATACCGTGTATTATGCCTTTGCATTACGTGTTATTTCATGTTGTATATAAAAAACGTCTTCAAGTTCAACACAGTTTCAAATTAAATTATTGATTGAAAAAAAATTATAAAAAAAAACTGAATGAATGTTCAAGAATGACATTTCTCTTTAACCAAAATAAAACAATAAAACAAAGGCATTTCCCTTGACATGTTTTTTTAAATAGCAAGGTATGTGTTATTCCAGACGGTCAATCCAAACACAATCGAAAATCATTATAATCTGCCACAATGACATATCAGAAGGGCAAAAACACCTAATGTTTCAACGCACATTCATACTAAAATATAACAAAATGAAAGAATATGTTACAAAACATCTCAACATGCTATATTGCACTTCACCAATAATTAGTCTACTACACTCTTGCTCATATGAAACATGAAGTAGTAAATCTTATATAAAAGAAACTATTAAAGTCATACTTGTCCTTTTCTTCTAGAAGGTGATATATTTGTTGAACCTGAGGAAGAACATCATGCAATAAAATTTAATACAATAAAATTCTGAGTTATGCAGAAAATATCAATAAAATATGAAAAAATGACAAAACAAAGCATGAAAGTACACGTGTTATAAGCTAAAATGAATGTAACCAATCACATGGCCGGCCCTATGCTAAGGCCACTGAGACCCGGGTGTTAAGCCCAACGGTGTCGGGGGCCCAACGGTACATGTTTCGCTAAAAGAAAAAAAATCGTGTAGATTTAATTTGATCCAACCTAATATAATATGTTAATTTTCTTTTCTGATAAAGGCCCAAATTTTTTTTACTCCAATCGATAAACGTCCAAATAAAAAAATTTACTTGGCCCCAAAAAAAAAGACATACAAACAAGTTTTATTAATTTTTTGCATTTAAGGATGTTAAAAACGCGATAAATGTTGGAAAAAATGTAGTACTTAGGATTTGACAGAGAATTAGAAACTCCAAGGCACATTATTAACGTTGTCTTTTAAGAGATGTTTCGTCCCACACGATTTGTCACTAAGAGATCAAATGAAAATCTCTTCCAGGATACAATAGGGGTGATTGATTCAAACAGTGACTTGTTTGAATCAAACTCGAGGACAATCAAAGTTTTTCTGATGATGTTGTCAAACTTATGAATTTTCGTCTGCATACTTATGCCTTTTATAGGTTGCAAGTACCCCATAAACGAATGGAGGTACTCCTTGCACGAAAGGTAGGGTTCTCACTGTTCACCGGATGAAAGCATGCAACCCTTACACGAAAGGCCCAATTCGGGGGGCATGGTCTTAAGCCCAACAAAAGCGACGGCCGGCCCTAACCAATCAAATCGTATAATAACAATGACGTTTTCAACAAAATGAATATTGTTCCAATTTTTTTCCCAAAAATTAATGGGAATAAAAAAATATGTTGTATTAAAAATATTACTCCTACAATTCGGCACCACATTTATTGGAGCAATTTTGGTATTGTGTAATTAATGTGGTGGTGAAGGAAAAAAAAACCCACATGTAAAAAAAGAATTTGAGTTGGAGGATATTATGTATTTAATGAAAATCATTTAAAAATACAAAAACAAAAATCATCAAAATCTTTGGTTAATTATTGTTATAAAAAACGAAAATCAATTAAAATATTTGATTTATTATTGATTATTAAATAAAAATCCGTAAATAGATATACAAAAAAGAAAAAAAAACAAAAATAATTGGTTAATTATTGATATTAAAAATACAATAACGAAATATCAATTAATATTTTTGATTCATTATTAATTAAATCAATTAAAACCTATATTACATAAAACCAAAAATGAAAATGAAAATCAATGAAAAATACAAAAAAGAAAATTAATTAAAAATAGAAAAAATGAATCATCAAAATATTTGATTGAGTATTGATTATTAAATTAGAAACACTAAATAAAACATAAAAATTGTCAAATTAAAAACTAATATAAAATAAAACCGAAAATGAAAAACGAAAATAAAAGGTAATTGAAAAATACAAAAAAAAATATAATCAATTAAAAATAAATGAATCAAAGTGGACATCAAATCATTTAGATTAATTAAACAAATCTAAGGAGATGTGAAAATCACGCACCGGCAAAAATACTGTTTCATTGATTTTATTCGAACACAGGGTCTGTTTTTCTTGAACCCCTCACGCTCATTTACCACCATCTGCCCAAAATGCCTGAATCTCTATAAAATGAACAACAAAAACACCTTCAATAACATGTTAAAATTCCTTATTGGCATATTTTAAAAATAATAAACTCACATCGGTTGAAAGGAATTTATAGAATTCAATTAAATATAGAGAATAAAAACAATGACCGTGGAACCAAAAATCCAAAATGAAAAGGCGAAAGAAATCATACCGAAAGTCCTGTTCAATCTCCACTCAGATATAAAATGTCCACGGATGGAGATGATTAATGTGGTGATAATTGTTGTAGGAGTTGAAATTTGTTCATAAAAAACCCAGGCCTAAAAAAAGAATTTGAGTTGGATGTTATGCTGTCAACATTTTTCATTTTAAATTTAAAAATAAAAAAGCCACCACGAAAATTACACGTACAATTTGGCATCACATTTATTGGAGCAATTTCGATATTGTGTAATTAATGGTGGTGAAGGAAAAAAAAACCCACATTTAAAAAACGAATTTGTGTTGGACGATATTATGTATTTAATGAAAATCAATTAAAAATACAAAAACCAAAAACATCAAAATCCTTGGTTAATTATTGTATATCCTTGGTTAATTATTGTATATAAAGAAGAAACAAAATTCGAACTAAATACTGAATATGCTACAAACGAAATGTTGGATTTTACTACTTTGTAGGTATATTTTGAGGCGATCAATGAATTGAATTTTGTATCAACGGATTTTAAAAACGCGATATTCAAATAATATTTTGTAAGTATGTTTTTTTGAGAAAGAATTCGATCTAAAAGGACTGATTCAGTGACTTCGCCGAAGGCCCAAAAATTTCCAGGACCGGCACTGATTTCGATACACCTGAAATAAATCTCTTATGCCAATGTTTATGACATGATTCATAGTATTTTGATTTGTCGATTATCTTCATCATTCCGCTACAAAGACCGTTACTTATTTCTGTTTTTATATTAACTAGTAAAATACACGTGCATTGCACGTGATGTGCATTTAATGTATGATATTGTACACTAATCAAGCAAGCAATAATAAACAATTAATTAATTCATTAATTTGTTTAAAAGTGTAAATCAAATCAATTCAAATGGAAAAAAGAAACATATCAAATCAAATGTAAATAATAATAATTAAACAAATCTAAAGCACTTAGTCCTTTCTTGTTTGATTTTTGTTAACCTAATTTTTCTCTTAATAGTTCCAATCGGCTCATCATCATGGATATAAACTGGGCTTGTGTAATCCTTTTTCATAACTAATTTGTGTGGAGGCAAGCCGTTTGGTGTCAAAGAATTGACGAATTCTTCTTGATAATAGTCGTTAGTGTCATCAGTAGCTTGGTAAAAGCTAGTGAAACAATTGTCTTCCCCTGGAAAGATCGATATCAATTTGTTATTTATCAACATGTTCGTTTCTCGCTTCTAGTATTGTCCGACTTGTTATATATTCTGCTGAACGTGCCTTCTCTTTTAAAGAAGGGAATATACAATTGATAAAATGATTTTCTGAATGCTCATCATCATTCTCATGATATTCCATGACCATTTCTTCAGGTAATTGTATATTTCCTTCAGAGTTTGTTACTTCTTCTCCACACCCAACCTTTAATAAGAATTCACTGAATTGTATATCTCCTCTTGCTCTCATATTTTTTGTTAGTGACAGTTTCTTCATTATTGGCCATAAATATGACTTCACCAAACTTGCCTCTATTGTCCGTAGCATTGTGCGTTTCGGTAAAACATGAAGTACTTGCCTAAAATAACCTCCTAATACAATCACCTTACCACCAAATACGACAGAATTCTTCGTGATGTCCTTTAAGCTTCTCTCTATTGTTTCAATTGCCTATTTTTTTGCCATTGGTGATTTATCCAATATGCTTAGGCATGCTCTCCTTAGTAATTCAGCATTTCCATTTTGTTGTGATATATTGTACATGGTTGTTTCACTTGCATTAATTGGAATTTTATAATGCGAGTGAGCTGTTCGTCCACTAGGAAATATTCCAGCTCCAGCTCCCGATGTAGTTGCTGCAATAGCTATCTTAGGACTTCTTCTTAGATTTGCTGGCAATGTTCTATATAAATATGTTTTTCTGTTCCACCAGGTCCATCAATAAAAAACATAGCACTTTGTTCATTATCTACTTTATCAAGTATATTTTGAAAAATACTTCTTTGGTCGGAGTTTAGTGATAGCTCTGCATTGTCATCCTCTTGAGGAATCACTATTGATAATTCATCACAATTTCTCTAGGTAGAGTTTCTGTAATATTGTTTCCATCTTCATTCACACTTGGTATATCATAACACGACAAATTATTACACGTACATGGCATGTCATATTATGCACTGTAAAGTTTTGTCCATGATTAAAGTTGTTTAGGTTTTAGAGTCACGCATGAAATCTTCTGACTTTGGTTCCCAATATGTATCCCACAATTCCCGGACATTTGTTGGCTCACAGTAAAATAAAAGAGTAGCAAACAATCTTCTTAATGATTACGGCATCTGAAAGGCGATGGCTTCATTCAAGCATTCTGAGATACTCTTATCCGATTTTAATAACCCTTTTTTCTGCAGCTTCTTTAAAACTGTTATATTTATGGCTATTCACCGTTAATAAATCATCAAATGATGTTGGTCGCCTAACATGATTAAGTAGCAATCTGAGATAGTATCTTTCTCCTTCCACCAGATTCGCACAATATATATTTCCTCTATTTCCAAATTTTTTGTGCACTATTCTATATGAAAATTTCTAAAATTTCATTATACAAACATGTTCTGGCCTTTTCATTGAAGTGATTAAGAGTGAAAAATTCCGTCATCATCTTTTTCGAGGCAAATTCATTTTGAATGAGATCTTCAAGATTTTGATTGATGGTTGATGTCTCTTTCACCATGTTGTTTCCAGATTTTCAATAGCTATCGAGAGACAAGTCTGTCTGTGTTATTGTTCATAAGTTTTCATATTTCTGATTGCTATCGAGAGTATTTGTTATTTTATGTTTCTAATAATAATATTGTGCTACCGAAGAATTCATAAATTGCAATCTTTAGGCCATGAATCATGTAGTTTCAATCTTTTCAATTGCTAATTTGTTTGCAAAATGCACGTGCTGTGTAATAATTTGTTTCCATGGCATTTTTTTCGCGGTGGTTAATTAAATCAAAGATTTTTTTAATATTGTTGTTTTAATATTTTTATTTCGTATTTCTATTTTAGGATTTTTATATATAATGAATCAAGTATATTGTTTAATTTTTATATTTTTATATTTTTGTTGTTTAATTATTTAGTATTTATTGATTGTTTATCGGTTTTTTGGTTATAGTTTAATTATCTTACGGTTATATTTTTAATTGATTTTGAATCAAGAACCTTCTTTGATTTTGTTTGGATTCTTCTTTATATTTTATATTTGTAATCAAGATGCACATTTTTATAGATTCTTTTTTATAATTTATATTTTATATTATATATTTTATATTTCATTTTTTACAATTTGATTTGATTAAATGAATTCATTTCGTTTTGATTATTTCTGGATTCTTTTTATATTTTATATTATGTTTTTTACAATTTGATTGAATGAAATATGTGTTATTGTTCAAAACGACCAATCAGAGACTTAATTAGGCATTTAGGATACCCAAAAAATAACATTGATTATAAGGACAGAAATACACCTGTTGGACAAAATTAACCTTATTATCATTTCCTTAAGCCTTTCCCTCCTCTTTATGCTATCGGCCTGCATCAGCGCCCAAAGAGATAAGAGAAATTTGATCTTCCGTTATAATTTTCACTTGAAAATCAGTAGTAGCTTGAAGTCCCCGAGGAATCAATTTGCAGCTTTCGTTGAAGCATCAGCATTACCTTCAAAATTCAATGAACAAGAATTAGTAGGAAGAACTGACAATGGTGCTGGTAGCAGCGACGAGATGACTGAAAAAAGGTCGGGAACAAGTGCAACATGGAGCCCATTGTTGAAGGTTCGTGATGAGAAGAGAAAAAGGGATTATGACAGGCTTCATAATTATCCTGCTTGGGCCAAGTTAGCTCCTCTCTTTGGTTCATTTCATTTTTCAAGAATTACATTTTGTAATCTAGTAAATTAGGTTCCAGGTACTATGTTTGATTTTTAGTTTTCTCTTCTTTATTTTATTGATATCTTAAATTTGTTCATGGTACTTAAGGGGTCTAGGAAATGATTGCGCGTTAGAACATGGGAAGTGGATTACTTTCAGCTAATTTCACATAATATAGGATCACGGCTTATGGGTACCATGTGACGCCCCGATTTTCGAATACCGAGTCCTTATTCGTAAATCGAACGCCCGGCACGTATATAATTAAATTTTTAATTATATTATACACGTAAGCCTCTAGAAGTCATCACAGAGAACATAGCGGAAGATAAAAAAAAAACTCGGAATTTAAAACTGTTACATCCAAGTGTAGAATAGGAAATTCAAATGTTGCCCATACAACATCTAATCCAAGATAGAACAGAAAACTCCAAAAAGGAAAAGTCTAAGTTTTTAATCCAGCTATTACCAAAAAAAAACCATTAGAGTCTAATCCAAAGTCTAACATAGCTAGATAATGACAAAAGATAAAGATAAATAATAAATCTTCATGATGGCACGAGGTCACTCCTCGTAGTACTCGTACTCATCATCTTCACCTGCATCACCTTCTCGGGGTGGGAAAACAACATAATAACGGGGTAAGTACAAACGTACTTAGTAAAGGGTAGAAGCACCATATCAACATCATCAACAACACGATAAACATCAAACAGAAGATCAAGTATGTTTCACTCGCTCACCACACTCTACTAGTTCAACTAGTAGACTAGAAGAAAACAAAGACATTTGTTACATGTTGACCAAGGGTACTAAGCGGAATGAGAACGTGCATCCGAACACATTCAACACCATCAAGTGGCATGATGTCAAGATCATGTGGAAGCATTGCACAAAACTTGGATTCAGAGCCATTTCGTATGGCAATGATTCCATGTTGCGGGGTTGAAACGTACCTCACCATAGATCAACACGTTTTAGCTTTTAGACACATCAAGTACTTATTTAAGTGGTTAAACATTCACCAGTAGATTACACATAAAAGGCTTCTTAAGGACTCTAAACCCTAGACGACCTTAGATCATAGCTTAGCACATTGCACAGAAATGTTGGGTACTAAGCCAACATCCACAAGAATAAGAGATAAGGTTTCCAATGCTCCCGAGTTTTCTCCCTGCAGAGGGTCTCTACAAGGTACTGAGCCAAAGCCACCAGAAACCATAACCTTAACTTGTCACATAACATCGACGACACAGAACTCAAGTCAACGTCACATAAAGCCAATACAAATGTTCCAATGCTCCCATGAATTATGGTGCGGAGTCAAAGCCACTAGAACACTCACATTACACTTTACAACACTCCATATAAAAAGCTTCACACAAGTATCAAAGACGATACTCCTTGCAATTACATTATAGATGGGTTATAATATAATAACGAGAGAGCAAAACTTTTTGGTCATTGAAGGAAAAGTAAACTAAAATGAAATATGACTATAAAATATTATATAAAGTAAATAATGTCTTAATAGACAAAAGGAAGGTAACCTGCATGCTTCTTTTGTTTTGTTGGGCAAACACAAAAGAGATAAATATTATTATAATAATTGTTGACCAACTTTAAGAAAGAAAAAGGGAAGAACTCGGCAGCTCTACACTAATGCTGCAAAAGAAATTTGGTCCAAGACCTGGGAAAAAGTATTTGTTCCATTAAATTATATATATTGCTTTAATGACTTACTTAAAGAAAATATATTTTTAATTCAAAATCATGGTGTTCTTCACTACTTCAAACACTAAAACAATTTCAAAATCAAAACTTTTATTACCAAACTCTAAATCCAACATCCTAAGGATATAAGAACATAAAATTAAGCACAATAACATTTAAAGATATGGTTGAACACCCCCTTACCTTAGTTTGTCTTCAAATCTAGATCTAGAAAACTTTGAGCTCTTAAATCCACCAAGATGATTCCTTAGCTAGCTTCCTAGTAATCAAAACGAAGATTAAGATGTAAGGATTCATTCTAAAAGCTTGAGGGCTCAAGAAACAACCAAGAACAACACTAGATTTGGGTAAAAACGTCCAGATCTAAAACGGGTCTTTAGGGCACTTACTTGATCACGAATGTTCTTGGATAGATACGTAGCCTTCGTCCTCGTGATCGTTTTGATATGAAGATCCTAAAAATCCAACGGTTAGATCTCCGGTAAAGTTGAATCTTCAAGAGGGAGCTTTCATGGCTTCTCCTCTCTCTTTCTCTTGATTTAAAAGTGTAGGAAGAATAAAGGGGTTTTAGGGGTCTTAGGGTTCAAGTTTGGGTATTTATAGGGAGTTGCATTTTTCCCAAAATACCCTTACTAATACCCTTCCTTCAACACCCATTTCACACTTAAAAAACTAAAGGGAAAGGTAAATGGTAAATCCCGAACCCACGAAAAGACTCTTTTACCCTTTCGTGAATTTTCGGGACATCACATACCATCTTGGAGATCTTGCTTTTGTTTTCTTTCTGCTGCATGAATTTGGGGAGAGTGCCTCTGATAAATGGACCAAGGCTGCAATGGCTGATATCTTGGGGTCACAAAGTAGCCTGCTAAAGTACAAAGCTGCTGCTTTTAGAGGTTGAGCATTTCTCCTTCTTTCAATTTGAAGTCACATCTTATAGTATATTGGAGTCACAGCTTACCTTTAGTCTTTTTTGTTGGATATTGTTCTTAGCAGCTAGTAATGCTCAGTGTTTTAGCTACAATTTGTTGTAGTCCACTGTTTTTTTTTATTAGAGTTTGGGATTTGCAAAAAATAAAAATAAAAAATAATTGTGTCGTCACTCCGTGTGTAGTGTCATTTATGGTGTTACTTCAAGGACTGCAACTTGTTATTTATGTCATTTAAGTGTTTGGATCTTGTTCCCTGGCTATAAGTCCTTTCAATTGTAGGACATCTATTGCTCATTTATATTCTCCAGATGTCGTGGTTAGTAGCCCTTTGGCTGCAATTAATACACTTGGACTGGATAGTCTTTTGGCCATGGTTCAGGGCATGGTTGAAATAGTAGCCCATGAATAGGATGTAACTGCATATACAATTGATGCATTATTTGTAGATTTTTATTTCAGTACTGAACACTTTTTTTGCATGTAAATGTGTGTGGAAGATTGTTTTTGCCGTGAAAATGTGTGAGGAAGATTGTTTTTTGCCATGGAAAGTTAATACATATTGCTTATATTGATATGTTATTATTTTGATGATGCACATGTTGAACTCTGTTGTATTTTTTTCTAGCTAGGGTTGCATTGTCACTTCATTATAGAATTGATGTAGTGACGTTGATGTCACTGCATATACAGATTGATACAAAAATTTGGTAACTTTGTAAAATAAGTGTAGTGTAATTCATATTAGGGGTGTAATCGAGACGAGCCGAGTCAATACTCCCTAGAGCTCGAGCTCGACTAAAAAAGATTTGGTTAGATCGAGCCATAAAATGGCAAGATTGAACTCGACTCACTAAGTACTCGATATACCTCAACTCGGCTCGTAAGCTTGATTATTTTCTTAGAATTCATTAATTTTTTAACAAAATATAACAAGATCGAGCTCGACTCGTCTAATACTCCACTCGAATAATACATTTTGAATTACAAGAAAAAATATTTATTAAAAATTAAATAAATATAATTGTTTAATGAAGCTCTATTAGCTCACGAGGTACTCGATTGCTATATTTTAAAACTCGAGATCCGCTCGGATAATTATTTGAGTAGATCGACTCGAGTTCGAACTCAAAAAAACTGAATCGAGTTAAACTCTTTTGCGAGTTGAGTACAAGTAGTTCACGAGTAGCCCGGCTCACTTACAACCCTAATTCACATGTCACTTTATCATCAAATGTCACTGCATCGTCAAATGTCACTGCATCGTCACATGTCCCTTCATCTTCACATGTCACTGCATCGCATCGATTTTATGAAGAAAAATTCGATTTTTAGAAAATAATGTTGTATGATAAAAAAATCATATGTCACTACAAAAATCGTTGCAAATGTTCTTGTCAATGCATGGCGGTTGTCACTGCATCGCAGTGGTCAATGCATCACGGTGGTCACTACATTGGGAGTGGTCACTACATCGCAGTGGTCAATGCATCATGGTAGTCACTGCATCGCGGTGGTCAATACATCGCGGTGGTCACTGCATCGCGATGGTCTCGGCATCATGGTGGTCAATGCATCACGGTGGTCACTGCATCGGGGTGGTCAATGCATCGCGGTGGTCACTGCATCGTGATGGTCACTACATCGGGGGTGGTGACTACGTCGGGGGTGGTGACTACGTCGGGGGTGGTTAATACATCGCGGTGTTTAGTGCATTGCGGTGGTCACTGCATCATGGAGGTCAATGAATCGTGGTGGTCACTGCATTAGGGTGGTCACTGCATCACGTTGGCCACTACATCGGGGTGGTCAGTGCATCACAGTGGTCACTTCATCGCGATTGTCAGTGCATCGCGGTGGTCACTTCATTGCGGTGTCTCAATAAATCGCGGTGGTGAATGCATCGTGCCAATTTTTATGAATAAAATTTCAATTTTCAGCAATTAAGTCGAAACAATGAAAAGTTGAAATGGTCCTATTTGCCTAATTAAGTTGATTTTGTGTCATTTTGGCCCCTTCCCCCTTTTTTATATTTTAATTTAAGTATTTCAATTATTGTTATTATTTAAAGTAGGGAGAAACACTTTCTGGGAAAACACAATCACACTTTTATAATAGTAGAGATTACATAATGTTACGTGTTTGAGGCATTACTAGAAGCCAAATTTTCCAACATCAACTATGGCATACTTATCCTAAATTTTTAGACATTACAACGTACAACGAAATTCTCAGTGCACATTCCTCATGATCATGGCATAAGAACACACAGTATACACAGTTTAGCATTCAGAGAGCATATGAACATGGTAGCTATCAGGATTCAGGATGATCCGTGAAGTTTTGATACAGATGCATTGATGCCACAATAGGAAAAAGATTACAGAACCTTTTGGTGAATTAACGAAACCGATAACATAGTATACAACATTAAGTATAATGGAAACTTCCTTATAACGATAACAAAAGTGAAAGTTTGATTGACCAATAATCCCCATAATGAATTTAAGATCTTGGTCGTCTCTGATAATTTCTTGGGCTATTTATCACGACGGTTTCATCAAGTAGGTTTACTATAAGCACTTCATTGTCTCTGACGCATGTCTAGATTTTCAAGTTTATTGTTTCCCATTTAGGTGCTATAGCGTAAAACCATGATGTAGGAAATGAATCCCACCGGGCTTAGATGAGAGCCGTTGTATCAAAGAAGGCCATTGGAAATCCTTAGTCGTGAGGCTTTGGAAAAGAAAATAGAGATCTTTCTAAGTGGACAAGTAGCTGATAAGCTTTTTAAAAGATGAACAGCTGATACAGGAAAGCTAATAAGGTTATGGTAAATCTGTGTTCCGGAACTAGCCATACATCCTTCAAGACCATCCACAAAATCTGTGTTTCATCCCTTTCTGGAGACGAATGTTGCCATATCCACATTAAAAGCATATTTGACGACTCTTAGTGAACATAAAAACAAATATCAGTATTAATACCACATCTAAAAAGATAAATTTAATAAACATGAGTGGGGAATCTCATAAACTCAGTCTGATTATCACCTAAAAATGTCGTCTTTGCATATACTTTGAAACGACTTGCAAAAAGAAAAACCTTGAAAAACCAAGAATCTACCATTCAAACTTTGTTACTTTTTTCAATCCAGAAGAGAAGTAAAGTATATGCTTCATGGATTATTACTCATATGACAACCACAGATTAAAGAACTGCGTAGGTTTGGTATTCATATTGGCAATGCAAGTTAAGGGCTCCAGTATTGATTTAATTTCATGTGTTCCTTCTAATATTTCACCAAAAATGATATTATTAATTTTTTTTATTTTTTACACAAGTCATAGAGCTCTGAATCTGAGTGGAAATAACTACTAATACAACATAAAGAAGGGAAAAACTATGTAAAATACCTAGGCATATCGGTACAAAATGATATGCCACAAAACGATCTTTTTACACTTGAAAACTATATGTGGAAACTATGTATAACATGGATCATCCTTTGCAATCTATCCAATGTACTCAATCTTTCCTCTAGTATTAGCATATGCATGTATTTCTTAATGAAATAGTTCCACAATTTGCAAGAACAAGCACAAAATGAACACGGCTAAAAAAGTGACAAAAACAACAGTGTCTAAGTTTTTTCATAAACAAACATATAATGAGGTATGTGGTGTGGGTGCGAACGTACTCAATTTTATCAAGGCACAAAAGCTTTCAATCTTCAGCCTAACCGAATAAACTGTGAGATTTTTAAAACAACCAAATTTAAGTTGTATCAAAATATCCACTGTCCAGAAGTTCTACAATCAAGCATGTCAACTTTCACTTGTCTTCATTACAACATGCCAAAAAACAAAACAAAAGAACCACGATGCATATTTAGCCTATCCTATATCTTTTCTATCAAGTCATTGTTATTTGAACTAGAGGTAACCGAAGAACTAACATTTAGTTTGAAGAATTATATTAACTACTATGTTAATTAAGTTTTTATTACCTAAGGCTATGTCAGCCATGTTAATTCTCATTTTCAGCATGATTTCCCATTATTAGAGTAGTTATCTTTGGTTTAAAGCCATGACCCCATGTTTCCTACATTATAAGAAGTGGCCCAGTGGTTGGTTATTTTCTACATGTATTTATATGCTTGTTCTATCAATGAAATCTTTATGTTTTCCCAAAAACTATCTCTTCCATAAAAGTTATCAGTGGTAGCAGAGCCATATTCTCAATAGAAAATAGAGAAAGATTCCATGGCTGAAACAAATTTTGTTCAAGCTTCCATCACTAGGTTTGATGGACAGCATTATGATCACAGGAGCATGTTGATGGAGAACTTCATGCGTTCTAAGGAGTATTGGTCCATCATTGAACAAGGATTTGTTGATCAGCAGCAAAATCTACCTACAACTGAGGCTCAAAGAGCAGATTTTGAGAGCAAAAAACTCAAAGATCTGAAGGCCAAGAACTATATGTTTCAACCAATAGATAGAGCTATCTTGGAGACAATTCTCAGCAAAGAATCATCAAAGGATATCTAGGACTCTATGAAGAGGAATTATCAAGGAAATTCTAGAGTAAAGAGATCACAATTATAGGCCCTAAGAAGAGATTTTAAAACCCTACAAATGAAGGAGGGTGAATCTGTCTCAACTTATTGTGCCGGAACCATGGAAATCTGTAATAAAATCAGATTTCTTGGTGAAAAGATGGAAGATGTAGCAGTTGTGGAGAACATTTTGAGGTCTCTAACCCCCAAATTTGACTATATGGTGTCCTCCATTGAAGAATCTAAAGACATTGATGCACTATCTCTTGATGAATTGCAAAGCTCCTTGCAAGTTCATGAACAGAAGGCCACTGCCTCTAATAACAACTGTAGGGGCAGAGGTAGGGGTAGAGGAAGAAGTATAGGGAGAACATCCAGATATTCTGACAGCAGGGACAACTCTCAGTCATCCAAGAATGGAGAGGGAAGAGTTACTGCAAACAAAAAGAATGTTAAATGCTTTAGGTGTCACAAATTTGGACACTACCGGCCAGAGTGCTACACCAAATTGCCAGCAGACAAGGAGAAGGGGGACTCAGTAGAGCTCTCACTTTGCTGACAAAAAAGAGGATGGGACCCTGAGCATGAGTGGACATATGCACCCCAAGTATGGTATGTTGACACAAGTTGCACTAATCATATGTGTGGTAATAAAGCATCATTCTCTTATTGGATGAATCTTATCATTCAAAGGTGAAGTTTGGAGATAACTCTTCAGTTAGTGGAAGGGGAAAAGGAAATATATGCATCAGATCCAAAAATGGGATATTTGAAACAATCTCTAGTGTTTTATATATTCCTGATCTGAAGTGCAATCTTTTAAGTGTGGGACATCTACAAGAAAAGGGATAGGAAATTATTTTATAGAATAACAAGTGTGAAATCAAGGATTCAGCAAGGGAATCATAGCTAAAGTTCCCATAAATACCAATAGAATGTTCCCTTTGGAGATCAAGGAGCCACAAACATGTTGATTGAGCTAAAATTCACCCTCCAAAAACTATTTATAAAGACTCGAAACCGTGGGCAAACTAACTCTCTAACCGGCAGTGTACCGGGTCGATTGCTAAAATAGCTACAGGAGTACGAGGTCGAACCCAAGGCAAAAGTGTTTGTGAGTACCAAAGAGAACGTGTTACTTAGTCTAGGTGAACAATCTTTTTAAAGTGCTTGTGTACTACAACGACACTAAAGTGATTCTTACTAACAAGTCTAGAGACAAAAAGAAAGAAAGAAGATTAACTACTCGGTTTTTAACGTTATACTAAGGGGCATAGCCAAACCATGATCAAAGTAGCTAGTTCCAACCTTAATGATGACAAAACCGGGAGTGTGCATTAAAATAAACGAACTCTCGCATTCAATTTCACGGGTGCGTGCTCGTAATTCCGGTGCTAAGGTCTGAACAACTCTTTCCTAACACCTTATGCTATGTTAACTACCCTTCCCTTAAGAAGATTCACTAACAAGACATGTTATGCACTAGAGCCGCTTAAACGTTAAAACGAGTAACCTCACATCGGGCTCGGGCTTAACAACTAAGCCGAGTGTACGCCGCGATCTTAGAACCCCTTTTCCCATACCTCCCCGCAAAATACATATATAAGATTGGTATGTGAGAATACTAAATTAGGTGATCAATCTAATCTAGTGATGTTATAACAAGTTCTAAGACGTGAAACAAGCAAGATTAAACAATAAAAAGCACTACCCACTCCCAATTTCATCACCCAAATGGTGATTTCACAAAATTTCACATGATTCGACTATGAAAAAGGATTAGCTACTCATTATACTAGTTAAAACATAAAAGAAACAGTAAATGAAAGACATAACAAGTGAAAGATAGAAGAAATATACCATTAATTCGGAGAAATTTGAGTTTGAGATCCAAAAGTACAAAATAGAGAACTAATTAAAAGATGGTGTCTTAGTGTTCGAAGTAGAAATCTGAGCTAGGAAATGGAAAGATTAAGCTAAGATTATACTGATTTAAGCTAAGAGAATGTATTCTAAGCAATTACAAAATTTGAGCTAAAAAGGGGTAGGGTTATGCTAAGAGAATGAATAATAATCAAGAAATGGTTCAAGGGGGGTATTTATAGGTGGGGGAAAATCTGTAGAAATTTGGCTTCAGAAATCTACAGAAATTTTGCGTTTCACATCTTCAAACGCGTGTTTCGCATAAGGCAAACGCGCGTTTTGCTTCATTTCTGGGTAGGCTCTTGTCTGATCTTCAACTGGAAAGCGCGTTTAGGGGGTTGAAACGCGCGTTTGGAGTACTGGGAACGCGTGTTTAGGGCAGTTTGAAACGCGCGTTTAGGGCAGATGAACTCTGATAAAAATGGTAGCTTCTGAAACGCCCGTTTGGGGGTTCAAACGCGCGTTTGAACCCCATTTGCTCCAAAACTTCAACTTTTCTCCCATTTTGATCACTTTTATCACCTCGATCATGCTTTTCACCATGAATCATCACCTTCCAGGCCCTCAAGAAATTAATACCCTACAACATCATGAACAACCAAAACATCCAAACAATTCCGGAGGGTAAAAGTGCTCGGGAATAGGGTTAATATCAACAAAAAGGGGTAATAATCCATCAAAGTGACGAACTTACTCCCCGTACTATAAGCTCACAATATTACCCTGAGAATGGTCCAAAACGCCCAAAAACGTGCTAAACATGTGGCAACCGAGGGTGGAATATGCACCGGAATCACGTAAAGTTGACTCCCATCAACCACCCCACACTTAGCCTTTGCTCGCTCTCGAGTAAACTAGGCGTTTTAAAACAAAACAAGGGATTCAACGTTGTGATGTAGGTACTACTATTCACACCCTCGAGGTAACCACAAAGTAAGAATACGAACATATACACACCGGTACAACATTATCAAGAAAATGGAGTGTGTGTGGTGCCAAGCTAAAGCCAAGTGCTCAAAATGATTGTCGGGGCTTTAATCCCGACCAAAAGTCTACCAACTGTTTCTTACCCACTAGCCTCCTCACTAATGAAGGGTCACTAAGTTTGGACACGATCGGGTAGGATTTGAAAGGTTATAACGTTAGGCTAGGGTAATTCCGGTTAATCGAAAAGGATATTTTGGGAACTGGAGAAAAAGAAGTACGAGTGAACCTAATCAACAAGTGTACCACCTTATCTCTACCATACAAACCATCCAAACTCCTTTTTGATTACTTTAAGCATTTTGGGAACTATAGGATACTAACATACCTGAACTCATTGCCAAACTCCACTATGTTTTAAGCGTTATGAGGCGAGATCGAATACATTAGCACCTATCTAACTATCCCAACTCTAACATCATATAAACACTTATAAGCTTATTCCTTTGATTCCAACCTTTTATTTCTATATACTCCAAGCTTTTACTCATTGAGAACTTCTCAATTTATTTTGAACTTTGATTGATTTGAAATTTTTTATTTTTATTTTTTTTTGTTGGTAACAGATTTTTTCTTTTCTTCTTGGGCCAAATCCAAGCAGTAGGCCCAAATGAGCTCCTCCTCTCCTTATAGCTCAAAACCGAGAAACCACCAACCCGACTTAAAACACCATTTCCCCCACCCCACACTTGCCTTAGCATGTGTGGTCTAACAAAAGACTAGGTCCACTCGTAGGGTATAAAACGAAGGAAACGTGACCAAAATAAGGGCTAGGGTAGGTTTCTGACTAAGTAACAAAATGGCTATAAAACGAATGGTGGTCAGACCATTCTAACAAGGCTGAGAGGGGCTAAGAAGGTCTAATGTTTGGGATTAGGCTTATTTGGCTCTGGTTGGGTCAAAGAAGCACCAGGACCGTCATCCCGTATCCTACTTAGGTGAACCTTTCTATTCGCCTCGAGACTAGTGGTATGAGAGGTGGTAGTAATCAAATTGTGCACAAAGTGTAGCTTTACATGAAATTAATAATCTCAATTCTCAAGATATTATCAAACCGCAGTGTACACGTTCGGGCCCCACTAAGGTGGTCACCACTCGAATGTGAAAACAACACACACAACACAGTGCTAAAAACCCTTGAATTTTTTTTAAAATTTGATCAAAATTGACTCAAGCCCGGTCATAGGCTAAGCATACCACATATTAAGCACATTTAACAACGAAAACAAGAATACGGTTAAGTCTCCCACCCCACACTTAAACGAAACACTGTCCTCAGTGTGTGAGAGATATAAAGAGTAAAAGACTTAGTTGTTTGACCAAAACCCGAAAGAAAGGCGCAATCGTAACTCGAAACTCGTGACACCCTCGTATAAATCCTTCCCGAAACCTAAAGCGAGATCAACATAAACAAAGAAAGCGCATGCACGGGACTGAGTCCACGTGCTAGAAAGCAAGCAATAGGGTAAGCGGGTACGTAAAATAATGAGTCCATGCCACAGTAACGGTATCAAAGCATAAAGAGGGGGGATACGGGGATATGCAATGGAAGGATATAAAAGAATCAATTAAAATAGAACATCCATTCATCAGATAAAAACTAATAGAAATAAAAATCCACGTCATCCCAAAGTATCAATCAAAGAAAAGGAAAACATGCACGGTCAAGCAGGCCTCAGGGGCTAAAAAATAAGTGCGCGTGCATGCAAAGTGAAGTGTATCAACAGAATAGTGAAAGAGTATCAAAAGTAGCTGAAGCAGACTAGCAAAATAAATAGAAGCATAAATAAAATGCATGAAAAAGCGGCTAATGCGCTCGGTGTGCCTGTCCGTCGAGAGAAGGTGTGGTAGAGCCGTGCGACCACGAAGCTGCACTTTCCGGCTGTGTAGACCCCACAGCACCTGTCCTCTCTGGCTCGGTCTCAGCCCCAGCTGTCCCAATCATATCATCCAAAGAAATATCATCGAACCCCTCCTCAGCCTCATCAACAATCAAATCCTCTGATACCCTCTACAAGTCTGCCTCTATCTCTGGGGTATACTGAAACGCTGAAGTATCTAAATCCAATGGAGGAAGGTCAATATGTCAAGCCTGAGCAAATACCCTTTGATTCTCAACAATTCCATTCAGAGTCAGCCGCAAACTATCCATCCAATCCCGTTGTTTGTGGGCAATCAGTAGCCCCTGACACTCACTAAGCCACGGTCCCCCGGTTGTCGGTGTAAAAGGTGGAGGTGTAGGTGTAGTGGAGGGTCCAGAGTGAATGGAGGAGGTGGGGGTATTGTGGTGGTAGTAGAGGAGATGAATGGTAGGGGAATAGGTAGTGTAGTGGATGTAGTCGAGGTGGTGGGGCGAGGGACTGTGTGGATAGGTCGTGGGGTGGGCCTAGGAGGCTTTTGAGTAGTGCGGGCATTGAATGGTTTTGGGGCCAAGGGCTGATTTTTCTTTCTCAAAATCTGATCATCAGGTTATTCCTCAACCGGAGCTTGCCTGCACAATGCGTAGATAAGGTAAGGGCACATGAGTATACGGCGCTTGACCTTCTGGTTTTCCCTGAATTCCTCGAAAATTGTCTTCCCAACATCCACTTTGAGATCATAATGTAAAGCATACAACAATTACAAGTCCTTGATGTGGAAATGAATGATGTTGTCCTTCGGTAGTATGCGATTTTGGGAGAACTTAGCTTCTACTTTCCACTCATCAGGCCATGTAGTCGTCACTAGTTGGCTCCGTGCATTTCCCCCCTTAGATATCCACTGTATGTCTGGATTTATGTCCCTCCTCATGGTCTCTAAAGGATCTTCAGTATTACCCCAGTGCTGTTTTTCCGCAAACCAATTTATGTAATCTTTGCCCTCGAAGGCTGGTATCCGATAATAGTCATTCATCGCCTTGACATACCATGGGACATTGACACCTCTTACCCTTATGGACCCCGACTCTGAATTGGCGACACTAAAATTCGCATACCACTCCCGAACTAGTGTGAGATTAAGGTTCCCCTCCGGCTCATATATCAAATTATTCCATCCTCTCTTCGTCAAGTTGGTTACGAAGGTTTGAGGAGCCGACTTGAGATCTAACCCCCTCTCAAAACACATGTTCTTCATGGCGATATACTCATTATAGTTGGTCAAGGCCACGGGTGAATTAAAACGCTGCTCAAAAGGTACAGGGTCTTAAGGATGAGGGTTTTGTGGAGCATCATGCTCGGGGAGATTTTGTGGAGGGAGTGAAACATGTGTTTTTGTGGTTTTGGCTCGCATCTGTGCTAGGGGCAGTCTCACTATCATGGTCTGTTACCTCCTCACTGTCACTGTTCGAGTTCCTCCCCTCGCTATCCGGCTCAAAATCCTCATCAGATGTCTCGTCCTGTAACTGTCCAAAAGGCTTAAGGGCTCTAGGGTTCCTACTCTCAGTATGGCCCGTATCACCAATCCGGATACCACCCTTAGGTATTCTGAAAAAACTAGGGTTTTCTGCTTCTTGGGCATGTGTTTCACCACCGGCTGTTTCCCTTTGCCCTTACTCTCAGTTTCTTTCCGGTCGTTATCTCTCATTTTCTCTACACTCACCAAAACACCACCAATCAACCGATTCAAAACAATCCAAAACCAACCCGGTTAACATCTAATCGGGATTTCAAGACAAACCCACCCAAACAACGAATCATCCCATGAAAGCCACATCATTCATCGTCACAACAAGACAAACAAAACAAAACAAAAACAGGATATATGATTAATAACAGTCAATAAACGGGGTAGGGGTGTTAAACCAAAAAGGCTAAAACTAACCCTAACCGAAACTTAGACGTAAAACCAAATTATACCTGTACTATGTTTAAACGAGATGAGATGAATGATTTGGAGCGAAGCACAAGTCCCAAAACGTCAATTGAAGCCCAAATCGGCCTAGGCAAAAATTTGCCTATGGTCAAGATCGAATCGAGAAAATAGGGATTTCGTTGTTGGAATGCATTAGTAGAACCAAGAGAAGGGATCGAGATGTGTTGTTTGGCGTTTGAATCATTGAAAATGGAGTATAAATGAGTGATTTTTGAATGAAAGAGTGGAGGAGGGCCGCCGACGGTTTTAGGGTATGGAGAAAGGGAAGAATGAAATGATTGTTTGAACACAGGGTTTATAAAGAAGATGCATCCAAACGCGCGTTTGGAAAGCTGAAACACGCGTTTCGCATAGCCCAAACGCGCTTTTGAGGTCAGAAATGGGCGTTTGAGAAGGGGCTTCATGGGCAGAGAGTTGGGGGCTGAAACGCACGTTTGAAATGGGTTCAAACATGCGTTTGGAAAGGGTAGAGTTGAAACGCACGTTTAGAATGGGTCTAAAGGCGCGTTTCAAACCTGGAAAAAGGTTAACTCAAGGTTTTCACCCCACACTTGATTCTTACCACCCCGAGACCATTAAAAGTACTAAAATCACTCAAAAACTACAAAATGGCGGGTTGCCTCCCCCAAGCGCCTTTGTTTTACGTCGTTGGCTCGACAAGATGGATTATACGGTGCCAACTTTTTCAAGTTATACCGTTGGCATGAGGCGAGAAATGGTAGAAAGAGAGATGAAAGGATGGATTGAAGATTATATGGGTCAAGGTTTAGAGTCCATGACAAGAATTACATGATTCATCACACGGTATGGTGTCTTCAGGGTTCACTATTTCTAGTGCTTCGTCGTAAGGCAACCTCTCATACCTTTTCAACCGTAAGCCATTGGTAGTAAACGTGACAAGCTTAGGATGGGTAATTTCAATAGCACCGGACGGATAGACTTTCGACACCACGTAGGGACAGGACCACCTAGATTTCAACTTCCTTTGGAAAAGATGAAGACGAGTATTGTAGAATAAGACTTCGTCACCCTCATTGAAAACACGAGGTTTGATCAACTTATCATGGAGTAACTTAGTCTTCTCTTTATACTTCATCAAAAGATCATACGCACAAAGGCAAAATTCATCTAATTCATTCAATTGGGCCATACGCTTCTCACCAGCTAAAGCGTCATCAAGGTTTAGCATTTTAATAGCCCAATAAGCCTTATGTGCGATTTCCACGGGAAGATGGCAGGATTTACCATAGACTATCATATAAGGTGACATGCCTATGGGTGTCTTAAGGGCGGTCCTATGGGCCCATAGAGCATCATCTAACTTTAAAGACCAACTCTTAACATTCGCATCTACCGTCCTCTCTAAGATACGCTTAATACCCCTATTCATGACCTCAACTTGACCACTCGTTTGGGGATGGTAAGCGGTGCCTAGCTTGTGTTTCACTCCATACTTCACTAGGAGTTTGTCAAATGGTTTATTGGCAAAGTGGCTTCCATTATCGCTAATTATAGCCCGAGATACCCCAAACAGACAAAAGATGTTTCTTTTAAGAAAACGGAAAACAACGTTCCTATCATTGGTGGGCGAGGCTAAGGCCTCAACCCATTTTGACACATAATCACAACCGACTAGGATGTACTTGTTATTGCACGAGGAAGGGTATGGACCCATGAAGTCAATGCCCCACACATCGAAAACTTCACAAACGATTATCGGCTTTGAAGGCATTTCACTCCTCCTAGATATACGCCCGGACATTTGACAACCGTCGTGATTGAGCTAAAATTCACGCTTCAAAAACAATTTATAAAGACTCGAAACCATGGGTAAACTAACTCTCTAACCGGCAGTGTACCAGGTCGATTGCTAGAATAGCTACAAGTACGAGGTCGAACCCAAGGGAAAAGTGTTTGTGAGTACCAAAGTGAATGTGTTACTTGGTTTATGTGATCAATCTTTTTAAAGTGTTTGTATACTACAAAGACACTAAAGTGATTCTTGCTAACGAGTCTAAAGATAGAAAAGAAAGAAAGAAGGTTAAACTACTAGGTTTTAAAGATATATTAAGGGTTATAGACAAACCATGATCAAAATAGCTAGTTTCAACCCCAAGGGTAGACAAAACCGGGAGTGTGCATTATAACCAACGAACTCTGGCATTTAATTTCACGGGTGCGAACTCCTAATACCTTATGCCAAGTTAACTACCCTTCCCTAAAGAAGATTCACTAACAAAACATGCTATGCACTAGAGCCGCTTAAACGTTAAAACGAGTACCTCACTTTGGGCTCGGGCTAAACAACTAAGCCGAGTCTACGCCGTGATCTTATAACCCCTTTTCCCACATCTCTCTAGCTGAACAACTCTTTAGAGTGATGTGTGTGATTTTGACCTAGGTAGCTAATCTAGCCCAAATCCGTTAAAACAAGTTCTAAGACGTGAAATATGCAAGATACAACGATAAAAAGCACTACACACTCCCAATTTCATCACCCAAAGGGTGATTTCACCAAATTTCACATGATTCGACTATGAAAAGGGATTAGCTACTCATTATACTAATCAAAACATACATAAAACTGTAAATGAAAGCCATATTAAGTAAAAAAGGAGAGAAATTTACCATTAATTTGAAGAAATTTGAGTTTGAGATCCAAAAGTACAAAATAAAGAACTAATTAAAAGGTCGATGCTTTGAAGTTGGAATGAGAATTTGAGCTTGGAAATGAAATAATTATCTATGTTTATACTAATCTATGCTAGGAGAAAGTGTTCTAATCTATTACAAATTTCGAGCAAAGAGTGGGTATAGTTTTGCTAAGAGTGGGGAGAATAATCCCATGAAATTCGATGGAAATGGGTATTTATAGGGGCAAAAATCTGCAGAAAACGGCCCCAAACGCGCGTTTGAGAGGTCCCCAAATGCGCGTTTCGCTTCATGTACTCGCTGTTGAAAAATTAGCAGTTGAAACGCGCGTTTGGTTCCAAACGCGCGTTTGAGATTTGGCAGTTTTCTGGCTGCGGTAAAACCATGATATCTTTGGTGTAGAACTCAGATTTGAGTGATTCAAAATGCGTTGGAAAGATCTTTCAATTATCTACAACTTTAATGAAGAGTCCATGACCAGAAAATGCCTCCATCATAGGTCAAATTTCTGATGAACAGAACGTAGCGTGAAGATACCAACTATTTTTCTTCCTTTTCTTCATTTTTCTTTTACCTTGGCTCATTCTTGCACCTTGATCATACTTCTCATCATAAATATTTGCCTTCCAGGTTCTCGTGACACCTAGACCCTACAATCTCATGAACGAACAACACACACATAAAGCATCAAAGCGACGGATTTACTCCCTGTGCTATAAACTCATGATATTACCAGAAAACGGTCTAAAAACACCAAGAATGTGCCAAAAGTGGGATAAACGGGGGTGGAAAATGCACCGGAATCACGTAAAGTTGACTCCCATCATGTCGCAAGATTTCACATAGGAATGTGCATCGCGGAATAGAGTGGGCCAATATAGCCCACTTTGTAACACTTTCAAAGCGGTCCTTTCCCCCGAAAAGTGGCCCCCAGCCTCTTTATCATGGCAAAAAGAAAGCGCACTCAAAATCTCACTCTCCGGGATGCATCTCCTCAAGATGCCATCCGAGCACAACCTATATAAGCATGGATCCTCCCAAACATTCTTGCCAACCTCACTAAGGAATTTACACCTTTGATTTGAGTCAAAGTCGGGATCTATAAAACCGCACTCGTGGTAGTTGACAAAAAGTGCGAACCAAGGGCTACCTTCCTTACCAACTTTTAGAAAATTACCTTTCTTAACCGGAAGAAGGGTGTCTATTGAACAAAGTTGCTCATGCTGGAAAGAATCATTTATCTCCCTTTGTGCCTTAATCAACTCCTCACTAAGCTCCATGCGACTCAAATGGTCCGCTACGACATTCTCACACCCCTTTTTATCACGGATTTCAAGATCAAACTCTTGCAAGAGCAACATCCACCTCAAGAGGCGGGGCTTGGCATCTTGCTTGAGAAATAGGTAACGCAAAGCGGCGTGATCCGTGTGCACAACTACACGAGAGCCTACGATGTGAGACCGAAACTTATCATACGCAAAGACGACCGCTAGAAGCTCTTTTTCAGTGGTGGTGTAGTTTTGTTGGGCTGGATTCAAAGTGTGACTAGCATAGGCAATAGGCTTGAAGATTTTATCGATCTTTTGACCGAGGACCGCACCAACCGCGGTGTCACTCGTATCACACATTAACTCAAACTCTTGATCCCATTTCGGGGCAACTAAGATAGAAGCGGATACAAGCAATTGCTTGAGCAACTAGAATGCTTCAACGCAAGCTTGGTTGAAATCAAACGGTACATCTTAGAAGAAGGGTAAGAGGACGGGCTATTTTCGAGAAATCCTTGATAAACCTACGATAAAACCCCACGTGGCCTAGAAAACCCCTAAGAGTTTTTAGGTTAGTGGGCATAGGAAGCTTAGCTATCACTTCAACCTTAGCCTTGTCAACTTCTATACCCTTACTAGATATCTTATGCCCTAAGACTATCCCTTCCGTGACCATCAAGTGACACTTCTCCAAATTTAGCACCAAAATTGTCTCCTCACATCTACTCAATACCTTTTCTAGATTATCTAGACACTCCTCAAAGGAATCACCAAAAACGCTAAAATCATCCATAAAGACTTCTAAGAATCTTTCAATCATATCCGGAAATATGGAAACCATGCACCTTTGGAATGTCGCGGGTGCATTACACAACCCAAGCGACATTATACGGAAGGCAAAGGTGCCATAAGGTCAAGTGTATGTAGTCTTTTCCTGGTCCTCTAAGGCCACATGTATTTGGTAATACCCACTAAACCCATCAAGAAAACAAAAATAAGCATGATCACTCAATCTTTCTCACATTTGATCAATAAAGGGGAGGGGGAAATGGTCTTTACGGGTTTGGTCATTCAATTTTCGATAATCAATACAAATTCTATAACCACTTACCAAACACATAGGCACCGCCTCACCTTCTTTGTTGATTTGAACGGTCATGCTTCCCTTCTTTGGTACCACTTGAGTGGGGCTCACCCACTTGCTATCCGAGATGGCATAAATGATCACAAGCATTAACATTGTGACCACATCCTTCCTCACAACCTCTTGGAGATGTGGATTAAGCCTTCTTTGAGGTTGCCTCACCGGCTTCGCTCCATCCTCTAGAATAGTCTTGTGTTGAAAAATGGTAGGACTTATGCCCTTGAGGTCACACATCTTCCACCCAAAAGCACGCTTATGCCTCTTAATCATTTTCACCAACTCTTTTTCCCGCAAAGCCGTTAGTGTAGCAGAAATAATCAAAGGAAGTAAATCATTATCTTCAAGAAAAACATACTTCAAATGAGGTGGAACCGGCTTCAATTTCAAGTCTTTTGGTGGGTCTTCAATTGACAGCTTCTCTAGTTCCCCTTCAAGACCAAGATCAATCTTTTTGCTCCATTTTTCACCAACGAAAGCTGTCTCTTCTAGTTCCATCGCTTCACTTTCCAACTCTTCATCTTCATCAAGCACCGTGCTCGCTCTTGCCATGCATTCATCGGGCTTATCGTTATATTCATGCAAGTCAAAATGTTCCGCAACGCAAGAATATATATCATCTAGAAAAACAGTCCTCGGCACTTTCCTTAGGGTGTTTCATAGCCTTGTAAATATTTACCGTGACTTTTTCCTCTCCAACTCACAAAATAATCGAACCGCTCGCAACATCTATCAAGGTCCTTCCGGTGTTTAAAAAGGGACGTCCTAACAACAATGGTGTTTTGGAGTCTATCTCCATATCTAGTACCACGAACTCTACCGGGAAGGAAAACTTATCCACTTTAACAATGACATCCTCTATAACCCCCATAGGCTCCCTAATAGACCTATCCGCCATTTGAATGGTCATCCCCATTGATTCCAACTCTCCTAGATCAAGGCTTTCATATATAGCATGGGGCATTAAGCTTATGCTAGCTCCCGAATCACATAAAATGCTAGGAAAATGGGTCGTACGAATAGTAATAGGAATAGTAAAACTACCCTTGTCTCTAACCTTCGGGGGAATTCTAGATTTAGCATAGAACACTCTTCATTTTGACAAACAACCTCTTGCATTTTACTCCTGTTAGTTAGTAATCCCTTTAAGAACTTACAATAAGAGGGCATGTTTGCATGTGCTTCAAGAAAAGGAATGGTCAAGTCAATTTTTTGCAAAATCTCAATAAATCGGCTTTGTGCTTTATTGAAGCTGCTTTTTCTATGATTCTTAGGGGGAAAAGGGAGAGTGCTCAAATCAAAATCTTTATGAGGAGGGGGGATCATACCTTTCTTACCTTTGGCACATGGGAAAGACGGCTCTTTCATTGGCTCTTTCCCTTCTCTTCTAGTTGGTTCCTCTTCTTTCACATCAATTACTACATAATCTCCCCTAGCTTGCGCATCATTCCTCTCAACTTCCTTTTTCTTGACATACTCTTCATGATCTTAATTATCTTCAATCTCATCAATATCGCCATCCATGGCTCCCGCCTCGGTCTCAATAGGAACTCTTCTAGCTTTGTCTTCCCATAGGACTTTCTTTTCACTACTTGTTCGTAACACTTTGCCACTTCGTGTTAAGATGGCGCTCACATTTCTTGGATTCTTCTCGGTGTTACTTGGTAAGCCGCCTTTCAATTGTACATGTTCCACCACTTGCCCAAATTGAGTCTCAAGATTTTTAATGGCGGACCCATGTTTGTAGTTCATCTCAACCATGTCCTTCTTTATCTCCACAAAGTTTTTGTTCATTAGCTCCAATATGACATCGGTTGCACTCTTTTGAGGTATAAGAGCCAAAGGCGGAGGGTTTTGATAAGTGCCAGAGCCTTGTTGATTATACCCTCCTTGTTGTTGCCTCTAGTGTGGAGGTTGATAAAATTGCCCTAGAGAATATTGACCTTGATTTTGCCTTTGTCTATAGCCTTGGTTTTGGCCCCGGTTCCAACCTTGATTGTTGTTATTCCTCCAAGAACCATCACCTTGATTTCCATAATTCCCTCATTGACCTTGTCCTAGAAAGCTTACATCTTGAGGCTCTTCATACGGTGACCCACTTTGTTGATCTCCCATGTATTGGCCTTGATATGCATTTTGCAATTAATTTTGATATTGAGGCCCCGCATTCCATTGCTCCATCGAACAAATATTCATCATCCACTTTTCCAACTCATTCATATTGTCTTGAGATAGAGTGCTAGGTTGCCCTTGATTTGAGGATTGTGGATAAGCCATATTTTGAGCCTTGGTCGTCATCCTACAATCCTTTGCCGAGTGTGATCCACTACAAATTTGACAAAGTCTAGCACTCATATTCTCCTTTTGCAATCTCCCCAATTGTTGTTCCATAGCTTGCACTTGGGCATGATATTGATCACTTGGCTCAATTTCTTTCACTTCAACCAAACCAGGCTTCTTACTCCTTGTCCCCTTTATGCTTGACGATATGTATTGCCTCGAGGTCTCAGAAATTTTCTCTATTTGGTTCATTGCTACTTCGGGCACCATACTCATAATATCTCCATTGCACGAAGCATGCAAGGTACTTTGATGAACTTGATCCAACCCCCGGAAGAAAGCATGAACTACCTCATAAGATCTCAACCCGTGCCCCGGGCACTCTCTCAACAAAGCATTAAACCGGTCCCATGACTCATGTAGCTCTTCTCCTTCATAAGCGTTGAATGACATGATGGCCTATTTCATATCCATGGTCTTCGATGTGGGATAATACTTGAGTAGAAAATTTTTAATTACCTCCTCCCATGTGTGTAAAGAATCATTAGGCAACGAATCATACCACCGCTTAGCTTGCTCTTTCAAGGCGAACGGAAAAAGCATAAGTTTGAGCGCTTCATCACTCACCCCATTGATCTTTGTTGAGTTGATTATTTGGAGAAAGTGGTCAATGAACAAGTAAGGGTTTTCCATGGCGGTTCCCTTGAATATAGCATTGTCTCCCAACAAATGAATGATATTTCTATTCAATTCCAAATTATTGGTGGCCACCAGTGGCATTCAAATTGGGCTATGCCCCATGGTTTCCAAGGGAGCCATCACGAAGTCTCTACAAGTCACACCGCCTTGATTTTGCTCTTGTTGACCGTTAAACCAATTAGGCATCACGTTTGCACCTTGATTGTGAGCTTGATTTTGGTTCTGTTGAAATTGGTTCAACATCCATGCATTGAACTGTTGCATAACGAGGGGATCTATTTGATTCCCTTGGGCCACATGTTGAACATTATGTGGTATTGGCCCATTCACATTCCTATAGTTATTTTCTTGTCCATTCCCACCTCCTTGTGCATTGTTTTTGACAATAGGCGGGTTTTGATTCGGGACCCCATTATTGTCCCCCAAATTTCCTTCCAAGCCTTGTTCACCGTTTTTGCCATACCGGATTCCTCTCCCAAATCACCCAAGCTACTTTCTTCAACGACCGGATTCGACTCCTCTACTTGGTAACCTCTTCTTCTTTCACTATTTTTACGCCTCGCGTAAGCCTCAATCCCATCTATATATGGCTCGAGTGGTGTTTGAGTTCTCCGTGTCATGCACTACAAAAAGCAAACAACAAGAAAACAATAAAATAAAACCAAGGCCCAGGCCTTCGGTTCACTTGCAAGATATCACAAATAGCACACAATTCCCCGGCAACGGTGCCATTTTGATTGAGCTAAAATTCACCCGCCAAAAACAATTTATAAAGACTCGAAACCGTGGGCAAACTAACTCTCTAACCGGACGTGTACTGGGTCGATTGCTAGAATAGCTACAGGACTACGAGGTCGAACCCAAGGGAAAAGTGTTTGTGAGTACCAAAGCGAACGTGTTACTTAGTCTAGGTGAACAATCTTTTTAAAGTGCTTGAATACTACAACGACACAATAGTGATTCTTACTAACAAGTCTAGAGACAAAAAGAAAGAAATAAGATATTAACTACTCGATTTTTAACGTTATACTATGGGGCATAGCCGAACCATGATCAAAGTAGCTAGTTTCAACCCTAATGATGACAAAACCGGGAGTGTGCATTAAAACAAATGAACTCTCGCATTCAATTTCACGGGTGCATGCTCCTAATTCTGGTGCTATGGTCTGAATAACTCTCTACTAACACCTTATGCTATGTTAACTACCCTGCTTAACAACTAAGCCGAGTCTACGCCGTGATCTTAGAACCCCTTTTCCCTTACCTCCCCGCAAAATACAAATATAAGATTGGTATGTGAGAATACTAAATTATGTGATCAATCTAATCTAGTGATGTTATAACAAGTTCTAAGACGTGAAACAAGATTAAACAATAAAAAGCACTACCCACTCCCAATTTCATCACCCAAAGGGTGATTTCACCATATTTCACATGATTTGACTATGAAAAGGGATTAGCTACTCATTATACTAGTTAAAACATAAAAGAAACAGTAAATGAAAGACATAACAAGTGAAAGATAGAATAAATATACCATTAATTCGAAGAAATTCGAGTTTCAGATCCAACAGTACAAAATAGAAAACTAATTAAAAGATGGTGTCTTAGTGTTTGAAGTAGAAATCTGAGCTAGGAAATGGAAAGATTAAGCTAAGATTATACTGATTTAAGCTAAGAGAATGTATTCTATGCTATTACAAAATTCAAGCTAAAAAGGGATAGGGTTTTGCTAATAGAATGAATAACAATCAAGAAATGGTTCAAGGGGGGTATTTATAGGTGGGGGAAAATCTGTAGAAATTTCGCTTCAAACGCACGTTTGGGCAGTTGAACTTGGCGTTTCACATCTTCATACGCGTGTTTCGCATAAGGCAAACGCGCGTTTCGCTTCATTTTTGGGTAGGCTCTTGTCTGATCTTCAACTGGAACGCGCGTTTAGTGGATTGAAATGCGCGTTTGGAGGACTTGGAACGCGTGTTTAGGGTAGTTTGGAATGCACGTTTAGGGCAGATGAACTCTAATCAAAATGGTAGCTTCTGAAACGCCCGTTTGGGGGTTCAAATGCACGTTTGAACCCCATTTGCTCCAAAACTTCAACTTTTCTCCCTTTTTGATCACTTCTATCACCTCAATCATGCTTTTCACCATGAATCATCACCTTCCGGGTCCTCAAGACAGTAATACCCTACATAATCATGAACGACCAAAACATCCAAACAATTTCGGAGGGTAAAAGTGCTCGGGAATAGGGTTAATATCAACAAAAAGGGGTAATAATCCATCAAAGTGATGAACTTACTCCCCATGCCATAAGCTCACGATATTACCCCGAGAATGGTCCAAACCACTCAAAAACGTGCTAAACATGTGGCAACCGAGGGTGGAAAATGCACCGGAATCACGTAAAGTTGACTCCCATCACATGTCTTATGGCATAATCGATGGACACATCTTGGTTGTGGCACTACAGGTATGTACATCTAAATTTTTGTGATTTGAAAACAATTACGTAGTAGGAAATGGTTAAAGGACTTCCTCAGATTCGGACTCCCCAACAAGTATGTGAAGAATACACTAATGGAAAGCAACATAGACATCATTTACCAAAAGGAAAATCTTCGAGGGCAAAGCAAATGTTGGAACTCATCCATTATGATTTGTGTGGACCAATCAATCCATCATCTAATGGAGGTAAGAGGTACTTCATTACATATACTGATGATTTTTCTAGAAAAACTTGGGTTGGATTCTTGCAACAAAAATCTAAAGCCTTGAATGCATTCAATAAGTTCAAACTGTTGAGAGAAAAGGAGACTAGTCAAATTATCAAGTGTCTGAGAACATTAGATGAGGAGAATTTTGGGAAGCAGAGTTTGAAGAATTGTGTACCAGCCATGGAATCAGAAAGGAATTGACAACGCCTATACACCACAGGAAAATGGTGTATTTGAGAAGAAGAATAGGACAATTTTGAATATGGAAAGAAGCATGCTGGCCTATGGAAACGTACACAAAAGATTCTGGCTTGAGGCTGTAAGTTGGAGTGTGCATATTTTGAACAGATGTCCAACTTTTCTTGTTCAAAACATGACACATGAAAAAGCATGGAGCTCAAGAAAACCATATGTAAGTCATTTTAAGATTTTTGGATGCATTGCTAATGCTCATATTCCAGATGCAAACATGAAGAAAGTGAGTGATATGTTTTCTTGGGGGTTAGTGAAAATTCGAAGGGATATAAACTGTTTAATCCTATAACCAAGAAGATAGTGATCGTCAAAGATGTGGTGCTTGATGAGCTAAACACCCGGAATTGAGAGCAAACAATGCTCAGTTCGACCCCCGCCAGAATCTAATAGATGAAGAACCTAGTAAAGATCTACCACAAGTTCAGCAGACTCAAGACTCAGTAGACTCAGTTAAGCAAACTCAAGACCAAGTAGACTCAGTTCACCAGACACAAGTCATGAAACAGTAGCTGAGGGATCAGCAGCAAGACCTCATAGAACCAAAAAACGGGTAGGCTAGATGACTATTTTTGAGGTATCAGGTTTACCATAAATAGAGGAGACTACCTATTATGCTTTATTTCCTAGTGACGATCCAATCACTTATGAGGAGGCATCAAAAGACAAAAAATAGAGGCATGCTATGCATGACGAAATAATGGCTATTGAAAGATTAGACTTGGACCCTCACAGATTTACCAGAAGGACACTAAACTATTGGTGTCAAATGTATTTACAAGACACAGCTAAATAAAGATGGTAAAGTCAGCAAGTACAAAGCAGACTAGTGGACAAATGGTACAAGCAAGAATATGGGATTGACTACAACGAAATGTTTGCCCCAGTAGCAAGGATGGAATCTATTATACTTGTACTATCATTGGCTGCTCAAAATCATCGGAAAGTACATCAAATGGATGTAATATCAGCATTCTTGAATGTTCAGCTACAGGAAGATGTATATGTGGATCAGTCACAAGGTTATGTGAAAAATGGAGCAGAAAACAAAGTGTATATGCTTAACAAAGCCTACATGGACTCAACCAAGCCCTGGGGGCTTGGTATAGTTGTATTAATTATTATTTTGTGAAGGCAGGTTTCACAAGGTGTCCACATGAACCTACCATGTATGTGAAAGTTAATAGCAATGGAATGATAATGTTTGCTTGTTTGTATGTGGATGATCTTATCTTTACCAACAGTGAACCCAGCATGATAACAGAGTTTAAGAAGGCAATGAAGACAAAATTTAGCATCACAAACATGGGACTAATGCAATATTTCATAGGCATTGAGGTTCAGCAGACTGAGTCAGGAGTACTTGTTTCTCAAAAGAAATATGTATCTGAAATTCTCAGCAGATTTTGAATGAAGGATAGCAACCCAACACTCGCACCCACGAAGCTAGTGTGAAACTTAACAAAGAAGGAACAGGTGGTAAAGTGAATCCCACCTTGTACAAACAGATTATAGGGTGCCTTCTATACTTGACAACAACAAGACCTGACATCATGTATGTTGTAAGTGTGGCAGGCAGATACATGGAGTCACCATCAGCAGATCACTTAAACTATGTGAAGAGGATTCTGAGATACTTAAATGGAACATCAATCTTGGAATCAAGTACGGTTCAGCAGGGAAGGCTCAACTGACTGCATTTTTAGATAGTGATTATGCAGGAGATGTTGATGACAGGAAGAGTACGTTTTGTTTTGTGTTTATGTTTGGAACAAGTGCTATCAGCTAGTCCTCAAAGAAGCAACCAATAGTCACTCTATCCACAACAGAAGCAGAGTTTCTAGCAGCACCCCACTGCTCATGTCAGCTGATCTCATGGATGGACGCAGGATCTCAGGTAAGGGGGGCAATAAAATTTTTAAAGGCAAATAAAAAATTTAAGAGGGGGCAAACTATATGTATCATACAAATTTTAATGTATTTTTTTAGTATTAAGGGGGGGCAGTTGCTCCCTCTTTGCTGTATGTATCTGGTTAAGAAGAATACTAGAAGTTCTGGGAGTTGTTCAGCAGACTGGAAACATTTTGTATTGTGATAATAGTTCAACTATTAAGTTATCAAAGAATCCAGTGCTACACAACAGAATCAAGCACATTGATGTGTAGTACCAGTTTCTAAGGGATTTATGTGAAGAAGAGATCATTGAGTTGCTGCATTGCAGAAGTGAAGATCAATTGGCTGATATTATGACTAAAGGACTCAAGAGGGATCAAGTTCTGAAGCTTAGGGACAAGCTGGGAATGTGTTAAGTAATCTGAACTGTTAGCTCAGATTAAGGGAATGAATGTTAGAAGAATTATATTAATTTTTATGTTAATTAAGTTTTTATTACCCAAAGGCTATGTTAGCCACGTTATTTCCCATTTTCAGCATGATTTCCCGTTATTAGAGTAATTATCTTTGGTTTAAAGCCATGATCCCATGTTTCCTACTTTATAGGAAGTGGCCTACTCGTTGGTTATTTTCTACTTGTATTTATATACTTGTTCTATCAATGAAAACTTTAAGTTTTCCCAATAACTATCTCTTCCATAAAAGTTATCACATTTATCATAAAGTGACTCATAAGAGAATTTTTTTTTAATGAAGATTAAACTATCATAACACTAAAATCTCAACAAATGTTGATGAAACTATCACAACATATAGTGACCCAAATCACGTGCACACAAACACAACGACTCCTTCACCCTTATTAAGAATTCAATAAATTAGCAAAAGTGCCAAAAGACACTTGCTTTTTCAAATCTACTTCATTTTCCTTTTACACCTTTAGCACATTCCGGACTCTTTGCTTGACCCTCAACCAAACAAACAAGATACCATCAGCATACCCTCTAAAATGAAAATGGAGCAAACACTAGCAACTTCACTCGTCATAAACTACAATGTTGTGAGTAAAATATTGAAAATAGAGCAAAGTCAAATGGCTGTAAATAAAGAATCACCTATTTTTAGATATCCGACTAGAATATCTAATTCTAAAAATTTACTTCCCGACCTTACTTCTTAAATTACCATGAAGATTAATGATACTGACATACCTTAGGTAATAAACAATCCAACATGGTAATGAACATTAGAAAGTTATCCACGGAATCCAGATAAACAAATCAGAAAACGGTTGAGAGATTTTCCATTGGCAAAAATTTATAACGCAAACACGAAACATAATTTTCAACGCAAATAGAGAATTAATCTAAGCTTTTCTTGTTAACATATTAGGTTGCAGACTCTTCCACTAGAATTTTGCAAAGATTTAGTCATTAAATCATTATTAGGATATAATTTCCATGACGTGAAGTAACAAGAAATCAGTGGCGGGCTTAAAAGAATTTTCCAATAGGGGCGCAGGAGCAAATTCAAAAACAGTAGACGTCCTGATATTACTTACAGTGTAATATCAGGACAAGCAAGTCAAAAAGAGATGAAGTACGCTGAAAATATCTTTAGTTGGATGCATCGGATTCCTGTAAAAAAATTCAAACAAAACAAACGATAAAATAAAATAAAACTAAAAATAAAAAAGTTTGCAAGGGATGAATCACCGATCTCATTTTTCTCAGGCTACTAGGCGTTAGGTTGGTTGATCAATAGCAAATCAATTTTAAAAAAATTCGGCTTGTGAGAGAGGAGAGGGTTTTAGAGAAAAAGAAAAAGGCTGGGGTCACTGGAGCGGTGTGGTGATTTTGTTTGCTTTGTAATCAAGTGCGTGCGTTTCTAATTTATTTATGAAAACAAAAGAAAATTGAATTATAATTTCTAACCCATCCAAAAAATATGTAGAGAATTACGAAAAAAAAAAAAAAAAAGAAGAAATTTCTGAGACAAAAAAGCACATAAATGGAGTGCAAAGACATTCTTAATTTTCAATTTATTATAAAGGACAAAAACAAAATATTTGGACAAAAATACCCCTTGTTACTTTTACCCTTCTACAAATAAGAATAATCAAAAAACAAGTAATGAATAAATTTATAAAATGTCAGTAACATCCAATGAAAAAGTAGTAACGGTCTAAAAACAATTAATAATGACCCTTATTTGTTAAAAAATAAGTAGTAACAGCCCGTAAAATGTCATAACGGAGTAACAGCCCGTAAAATTAAAATGTCGTAACATCCATAAACAAGTAGTAACAGCCTAAAAAAAGGTGGTAACAACCCGTAAAATGTCGTAACGGTCAATAAACAAATAATAATGATCCTTAAAATATAATGTGCGATAAACAAGTCGTAATAATCCGTAAAAATGTTGTAACATCTCATAAACAAGTAGTAAATCCCATAAAAATATCGTAACATCAAATGAAAAGTACTAAAAGCCTAAAAAAAATTAGTAACAGCCCCGTAAAAATGTCGTAACATCCAATGAAAAAAGTAGTAATAGCCTTAAAACAAGTAGTAACAGCCCGTAAAATTTAATAACAACCCTAAACTTTTTCAAAAAACAAAAAATAAAAAAAATTGCAGTATGCTTCCCCGGCGTTCAAATCCGACCGTTAAGCTCCCGCGCACACGGCCGTCACCCTCTTTCTCTCTCCCCAACCCCTGCTTCTCCTCCCAAATTGTTCAAACATTCAGATCTTCGATTCAATTAGCACAAAATGGCGACTTTCTTTCATCAAGCCTTCCATATCCGTTTTAAAGAAACGTGGTTGTTCAAATCGCATAGAATCAAGCGACACTGCCTTTCAAATCGTAAGCGATTTGCTTGCGATAAAAGCGATGATTTGAATTAATCCTTTCGAATGTCGGAGGATCCGTTGCGAGGAAAGTTCGAATGAAATTGAATTACAAATTAATCAGTGAATATGGAAAGATCAAAATTGATTCGATTACACGGCTTATGTGGTAGAGTCGAACTTGATTTTGCAATCAAGATTTACAAGGCACCGAGAGATGAATTTGGGCGGAGTTCTTCTTTATTCTTTGTTGATGGATGGACGGAGAAAGAAAGGAAAAAAAAAAAGAGGAAGTTTCCGTTCTTTGTTTCTTTGTTGATGGACGGAGTTCCTACTTTATTCTTGTTGATGGGCGGAGATGAATTTGAAAGGCAGGTGTTCTTCTTGCTGTTGCTATGATGGACGGAGGAAGAAAGGAAAAAAAAAAAAGAGGAAATTCAGATTTATTTATAAAAATAAATAAAAGGGTAGTGTGGTAAGTTTATATTGTTTTTGTCCTGATTAATTTCCAGTGTCCTTCAATCCTGATTAATTACTAAATATGTCCTTCCTGCCAAAAACCTAAAAAAAAATTTACATTTTGTAATATTGTATAGGAACAGCACACCCAACTACTTCTTATAGGGAGAAAGGGAATAAAATGCTTCGCTGCTTCTCAAATTTTTTTCTCATTCCACCATCATTTTCATACACTCATATCTTTTTATCTAGATCTCTAAACATGATGAAAATTTCACCGACTTTTCTTACAAATTTTTTTTTATGATCTTGGTGTTGTGACTTGGTTCGTATCATTACATTTTTTTCAGGAGATTTACTATCGAAATTCACTTAGTTAATCTCGAAAACATTTAATTTCAAATAATATTGAATTTCGATTGTGGATTTTCGGAAATTATGTCGGAATATGGTGGATGTGGTCTCAATATAAAGAGCATGAAAAAATAAAAAAAATTGGTGAAAGATTTTTCAAGTTTGAAGTTTTAAATTATGAGATACAAGTGTTTAAAATTGATGGATGAGAGAGTGTGAATTGTCTTTTTTTTTCAAAACAAGCATGTCCTTTCTAACGCCCCGCTCCCGGATACCGAGTCATTATTCGGAAACGAAACGCTCGGCACATATAATATTAAATAAATCTAATATTACACGTAAGCCTCTAATACGTCGTATCGAGTTTAGCAAAACAGAAGCTAAAAAGAGTCGGCAAACACAATAAACGCTACTATTAAAAGAACTCGACATACTAAAGATAGAAATGTAACATCTATTACATCGGAAGAAACCAAACGATAACCAAACAACGTACGAAATCCTCTAAAAGAATACTAAAAGAAGTTACAACAATTCCCGAAGAACAACATATCTAATGTATGTAAAAGAAAAACAGAATAAATAAACGCTTCAACTCCGGCGTCCTCAAACATCGTCCTCAAAGCCTGACTCGAACTCCGGAATTACCTGTTCGTCATCTCTCCCCCAAACACATAGAAAAACAATGCATTTGAGGTAAGTACAAAGTACTCAATAAGAGGTAGAAGCTACAAATTAACTAAGGCTCATTAACCGGGTTTATTACATTAATTATTTTTATGAGAATGACTCGATCTAAAGTTCACTTCATGTCCATCAACATGTCATGACCAACTGTTTCTAACTTAGCTTATCTGTGTTACATCAGCACTCTAGGGCACTACGCATGGTGCTGCCCACCACGAGACATCTGAGTGCAACCTATTGGTGGATCACACCAATAGCCAAGGGCTAGTCCGATAGTATACGCATGCGGTGAAGTCCATCTACTCCTGGTGCCCTCTAATGGCAAGCAAAGTTATCCATACACGAGTACCCTCTACTCTTGGTGCCTCTAGAATGGCCAGCAAGTTTACTCGTTTTATCCGAAAGCCTACACATTGCGATATAAACTTGTGCCTTACCAAGAATGACATGATGTTTAGTCTTTTAGCTACACAAGTATGTATTATTACCGTTAGTTGTTAACTAACCACCTAGTTGTTTTCAAGGAAGCTCCCTCACAAACTCAACTCTCTTTCCTAGACCACTAGACATGGACAAAGCCTAGCAATTACACAGACATTGATTAATACTAATTCATCAAAGCACAAGCCCTTTCATGCCTTTCCGACAGTCCCGAACTTCAACTCCCTTTAAGAGTACGTCCGGTGCCGGAACCAAACGCATCAGAACTCAATCGGAGCTTATTTATGTTTAATTAATGTTATTAGATCAAGGATTAACATTTAGGATTCATGTCACAGCTAAAAATCATCTTTTTTTCATCAAAAAGGAGGTCCAATGCACCCACACCGGGTTCAGTGCGCACGCACTAAGCCTCTGTATGTAAAAACTGGATTTCTACTCGTCCAGTGCACCAGCACTGGGACTTGGTGTGCCCGTACCAGCACTCTGTATGTAAAATTTCACATTCTGGGGCTTCAGTGCGTCCGCACTGGGCTTGGTGCGCCCGTACCAAGCACGGCAACCCCCCAAAACTTAGTTTTTTTTAATCTCTAATCGATCCCTAATCGTTCTCAAACTTGTCCAACATCATAATACTAAGAAAAAGGAATAAAAACACAACTTTTATCTATTATAACAACTATAGATTCTTAGGAAACACGAAGGTAGCATTCTAGCATATTAATCATCTTCATCCTAACATAAACCGTAATCAACTTGTAGGAAGACACTCTTACCTTTTAGCAAGCTAATCCAATTCCAAATCCTAAAAAAAGAACCAGTTAAACCTGATTTTTTTTCTTGCAGGTAGCCTATGTGATCAATTCCAAAAAGGGTTAGATTCGATCACCCGCTTCCATTAACACAAGACTACAAAAGATATGAGTTTTGATCTCCAAAACTCATCCAAAAGAGTAGCTAGGTCGAAAATCATTCCTTGAGAAAAGCTCCAAATTTCTTGTGTTGAAACGACGCCCTCTTCAAGACGATTCCAACGCTCCACTCGAATCTGAAAACGGTTGAGATTTGACTTAGAAAACGGAAGAAATCTCTCACTCTTTTTCTCGAACTCTTACACGCCGGAGAGGGGAAGATTATGAGGTGAAATTCTGATTCAAAAGGTTAAGGAAACTAATGGGGTTTATTTTTCCATAAATAGGAAAAATCCCAATAATTAACATAATCCCTTATTTTCCTTAATTGTCCTTTTTACTTAAAATCAGATTTTTTCCAAATATACATATATATTCCATTTTTCGCAAAAAGACACGTCTGCCATTTTTCGAAAGGTCGGGATATTACATCCTTTTGCCTAATTCCCAATAGTACATATCTATTACTTTTTTTTGAATTAATATCTAATACTTTTAAACACATCAAACACACATCACTTTCTATAATCATCAATGTATTCATATCATTGTCATTATAGATTTTAGATAGTAAGTATAATTCATGTGACTGAGAATGAAAAGTCTATAATATAAAGTATGGACAAAACATAATAATAAGTTTTATTTTTGGACCTTTTCTGTTTCACGTTGAGCCGGTGGTTTTATTTCATTAGTCGAAGAGAACAGAGTGTGTTAAATCAATAAATAGATGAGATATGAGCCTAAAATCCATATTTTTTATACAAAATAAATAAACAAGACACACAATTTGAAAAAATTAGCTAAAAGGACTAAATATTTATAGCCGGAAAAAAATACCCTTCATCTACACAAAAACACTATGCAACATAAACGCAAAAACCACGACGCAGTGAAATTGAAGAACATCGGAAAAACCACAACCCATGATGCAGCGAAATTTGTAGACATCAAAGCACGATTCCACCAAAATTTCCGTTACTTTACATGATATTATTGATAAATTCATCCATTACAAGCCAAAAAAATCTACATCGAAGATTTGCAGAAATTATTACATAATAGGTAAAAAAAAAAAACCTCTGACAACAAAAAATGAAGAACAAGATGATCAACAATCAGGGTAAGATCCGAGAACTGAAATACTATGAATTTTTTTTATTCTCTGTTATATCTTCCAAATTTGGACTATAGTGTACTCCCTCCATCCCAATTTATTTGTCGACATTTCTATTTTGGTTTGTTCCAAAATATGTGTCTACTTTGTGCATTTATTGTTTAATTTATTCAAATGTCCTTCCTTCTCTACAATATTTGCAATAAAAAGTGTGTAGCATTAATTGCTCCAACAACTACTTAAAGGGCCTAAATGTAAAAATATTGGATCATTTAATGAGATTCGAAGCTTTAACTACACTTTTATTAATAAGTGTGAAAAGTCAAATGTGATTAATAAAACAGGACGAAATGAGTACTAGATAAATGAATTTCTTACTGCAAACTCACTAAAATTGTAATGCATGTCAATTTTCTCCTTCTATGTTGTTTAATTTCTTAGGAATTGGAAGATACTGTAGAATTGTTAGTGAGAATTCAGAATAATCAGTAATTAATTGACTGTAACTATAACATAATGTTCATTATCAGCTTGTTAATGCAGCGTTACTGTCTGGTATCTTTATATTCATCTGTTGTTAATGTAAAAGACTAATGACAATTGTTGTGTTACTACATCTAAAAATATGGTAATGAGTATGGATGTGTTACTATAAACATTACTGCAAATGGTAGAAACTAATGTAGTGTTACTGCATAAATGGTAATAAGTATGCATGTGTTACTTCAAAATATAGTTGGATTTTAGGCTCCTTATCTCTAGTGAGAATTGTTGTGTTACTGCATGTATAGAAAGATGCATGTGTTACTGCAAAATTTAACTGTTACTGTTACTGTTACTGTTAATGAGTATGGATGTGTTACTATAAACATTAAAGGTCACTGCAAAATGGTAGAGATTAAGGTACTGTTACTGCAAAAATGGTAATAATTATGCTAGTGCTACTGCAAAATATATTAATAATCAGACTTGTTGTGTCACTGCATGTAAAAAAAGATGTAGTAATAAATAAGGCATTGTTAATGTTACTGTTAGTGTTAATAAGAATGGATGTTGATACGATCACGAATGAGGTTCCCGACCCTTTGGGCCCGATGCAGCCGATAGATCATCCGTAATTCGAGATGGGCCTATGACGAGGCTCCAAAAGAAAAGGATGCGAGAGGCTTTGAATAATCTGATCCTAGATATTTATTTGGAGCAAGAGCAGCCCAAGTCGGAGGAAGAACAGCCCATAAAATGCATCATCTATGCAATTGGGCTTGAAGGCAACGAAGATGGGTTTGGTTAGATTGCAAGCATAATTATTTAGTTAGTTATTTCGGTCAATAAGGCTGTCCAAGAATTGTGGCGCCATCTACTAAGTTGTTTTGGGCTTGTTTTATTATTTTGGTGTTGGATTTTATTTAATAATTACCTTGTGGGCTTAGATGACACAAGAAGGCTTAGAAAGCCCCTACAAGTGGCGCCTAGGGTTTAGTTTATTTTATTTAGATTTTTATTCTATTAGTTTATTTCTCCCACATTGCCAAGGAGGAAAACTAGTCTTTTATTGGTAGCCTATATATATGCAAGCTGCTATCATAATAAGGATACATAATTTGAAGTTTAATCATTTTATTGAGTTGAGAACTTTCTCTTCATGCTGTTTTAATCTGTGATTGATTAAAACAAAATCACTTGCGAGTGAGTAGTCTCTTTGTCGTAGAGATTACATCCTTCAAGAACGAATCAGCGTTTTGAGCACGCGTTGTCTATTCTTAGCCGTAGCCTAGGTCGAAGACTCTAGGTTTAGGTTTCATAGCTCGCCATTGATCCCTTGAGTCGTTTCCTGGAACCGTATCCGCATCAGTTGGTAGCAGAGTCCAGTGACCGAGGTATCAAATATCCTTAGTTGTTTTAATTTCCATTGTTCTTTCGTTTCTTGTTCTTAAAAAAAGAATTCAGCTTTCATCGTGTTCTTGCATCGTTCCATTGTAAAAATAAAAAAATAAAAAAAAAAAAAAAAAAAAATATATATATATATATATATATATATATATATATATATATATATATATATATCTTCTTTTTGATTCTGTCGTTCATCATCATCAAACAAAACAACAACAAAAAAAAAAAATATATATAACTGTTCCTTTTCCTTCTTTCTGTGCATCGTTCCATTGTTAAAAAAAAATTGATTCTTTGCTTCCAGGTTCCTCTTTTCTTGCGTATTCCTCATTAACAAAAAAAAAAAAAAAAAACCAAATCTTGCCGTCTATTTTTTTTTCTCAGCTTTGTTGGCCTTTTGCGTTGATCATCAAAAAAAAAAAACAAACAAACAAACCCTGATTCCTCGCAAACCCCCCCCAGCGTTCGTCCCCGACGGACGCACGTCCGAAACCCGAACGGCCGTCCACCCATAACACCGCCCAATCACATCCCAACAGAGTCTCCAGACGCCCATCGGACGCCAGTCCATAAGCATCAAACGCCCGTCCTCGTTTATACAAACGCCCGTCTAGCCAGAGACGCCCATCCACTCCTAGCCAAACGCCGTCCAACCTGTTTTTCCCCAAACCGTCACCCCTACCCCTAGTTGTCTAAGTCTAGGTTGTGGTATTTGAACTGTACTAGTGTTGCTCGTTATTCTGATTTGTTTGCGGAAGGAACTCCTACGACTGAGAGGACGAGGGTGAGTGCAAACACAAGCGTTGTGAGGTTGTGAAAAAAAAATCATCATGTCGAAGTATAGTGAAGAAGGTATGACCGATGGTAGGCTCAAGCTGATGACCGGCGAGTTTGAGCGTGATTTGCGAGTGCTCTCGAGACTTTTCAAGAGGAAATTAAACATGACATAGCCGATTTGCACGAAACATGGTTGGTTTGGCCAACCTACCCGGCGCGTGTGGGCGCGTTGACAACCAGCCGGGCGAAATGATGAGAAGGGACGGTGGTAATGGTGACAATAGGAACGGTGGTAATGGTGGTAATAGGAATGGTGGTGATGGTGTCAACAGGGATGGAGGTCACAGAGGTAACATGGCCGTCAACGACAATGATGATATACCTGAGGATGACCAAGTGGATAATAATATCGACAAATTAAAATGAAGTTGCCATCTTTTTCCGGTTCATCGGCGCAGATATGTACATTGATTTGAGTCGAAATTTGGAGCGATTTTTGCGTGCAATAATTATTCTGAGGAGAAGAAGTGTAGACTTGCGCAGCTTGAATTTACGGGATATGCTATGGTATGGTTAAAACAAACGAATTTTATGCGAGGCAAACATGGTGCGAGGCCTATAGATACATGGCAACTACTGAAGGAGGAGATGCGGAAGCTCTTTGTTCCTCATTCGTATTATCGGGAACAATATCGTAAGTTGCAAACTATTCAGCAAGGGGAGCGTTCCGTGGATGAATATTATCAGGAGTTGGTCACCCTGTTGGCCAAGGCACAGGTTGACGAAGATGAGGAGATGACTATGCAGTGTTTCTTGACGGGGTTATGACTAGAAATTGCGAATCGCGTGGAGTTACAATAGTATGGGGATACTGATAGTATGTTACATGCCGCTGTGACACATGAAAAGCAAATTAAGCGATAGAGAGCCGCTTACTCCAAACAGTCCGGAAGTAGTTCTGGGTACCGCCATTTCCAACCCAAAGGCGATCCCACTAGACCTCCTCCAGCAGCACCGAAGCAACCCTTATTCCCTCCTCGGGAAGCTCCTAGGCCGAGAGAGACTGAAAAAGGGACGAGAATCGCCACGACCTCCAAACCATCATATGAGATACGGTGCCATAAGTGTCATGGTCTGGGGCACATTGCTTCTCAATGCCCTTCCAAACGGCGTATTTTGGTGCTTGGAGAGGCTATTGATGATCGGAGTTATGAGTCGGCGTCGGATGTGGAGGATGAGGATGATGAAGATGTTGATTACTGTCCGGAGGACCCAATGGGCGGAGATGTATACCAATCAGCTTTTGTGATCAAAAGAGCGTTGAGTAGTGTGGTAAAGGTAGAGGATAACTTGCAGCGTGAAAATATCTTTCATACACGGTGCTTAGTTAATGGGAAGCTTTGTTTGATGATTATCGATCCGGGAGTTGTACAAACATCATTAGTCTTTGGTTTTGTTTCGGCGTGGGTATGCTACGATACCCCATCCTCACCCGTATAAGCTACAATGGTTGAACAACGTCGGCGAGATTAGTGTGACGGCGAGGCTTTGATTTCTTTCACTCTTGGGCGACTTGATGATGAGGTTCTATGTGATGTCGTGCCAATGCATGTTGGGCATATTCTTTTGGGACGACCATGGCAATTTGATAGGAGAGTGATATATGATGGGTATGCGAACACTTATACGCTGCGGCATAAAGGGCAAAATATTATACTTCGCGCTTTATCACCTGAGGATGCTCATAAAGACCAACTTAAATTAGCTGCGGGTCGTGAGGCACAACGGAAGTCCGAGGGAGTACAGTCGAAAAATGAAAGAGCAATCGTTCCGACGGGAGAGAAAAACAAAGAGGGTGCGCGCAATAGAACCGAGGGTAAAATGAAAGTAGAAAAAGCTAAGGTGAGGGAGGGTGCAATAGTACCTTATGAGGGAACAAGTAAAGTCGAAAAGTCAAAAGTGAGGGAGGGCGCCATTAGCACCGAGGAGAAAAAAATGGTGAACAAAACAAGTGAGCGAGTGCTAGGATCTTTCTACGTTGGGTGGTGACATCCGTCGTCTTTGTTGAAGAGGCGCGCCGCCTCTCTCTTTTATTTATAGAGAGGCCGAATCACCCTCCTCCTCCTTCCCTGTTTTAAGATTAATTCGGCGTAATGAGTTCTCTTCCTAGTATGGTGCGAGACATTGTTGCGGGATTTTGCGGATCTCTTTTTCCCGAGGAAGAGCCAAATGTTTGCCGCCGTTGAGGCGTGGAGCACCAAATCGATTTCATTCCGGGTCGAAGATTACCAAACCGACCAAACTATCGGGCTAACCCGGATGAAACAAAGGAGATCCAACGGCAAGTCACGGAGTCTGTTACAAAGGGCAAAATACAAGAATCCATGAGCCCGTGTGCGGTACCGGTTATTGTGGTGCCTAAAAAGGATGGATCTTGGCGCGTAATGCGTGGTCGTCGCGCAATAAACCAAATCACAATCGAGGTATCGTCATCCTATTCCCCGTTTAGATGATATGCTAGATGAGTTATGTGGTGCGCAACTATTTTCTAAAATTGATTTAAAAAGTGGCTATCATCAAGTGCGTATACGTGAGGGTGATGAGTGGAAAACAGCGTTTAAAACCAAATTTGGTTTATATGAGTGGCTAGTCATGCCTTTTGGATTGACTAACGCCCCTAGCACGTTTATGCGGTTAATGAATGAAGTACTTAGGGATTTTATTGGTAAGTTTGTGGTTGTTTATTACGATGATATCTTGATTTATAGCCATACCTTAGAGGATCATGTTAGTCACCTAAGGGCTGTTTTAGAAACACTTCGTGATGCTCGATTGTATGCTAACCTTAAAAAGTGTACTTTTTGCATGGATAGAGTCCTGTTTCTTGGTTTTGTTGTGAGTGCACAGGGTGTTGAGGTTGATCAAGAGAAGATTAAAGCGGTCAAGGAGTGGCCCGAACCAAAATCAGCCGCGGAAGTTCGTAGTTTCCATGGCTTGGCGAGCTTCTATAGGCGATTTGTGCGGGATTTTAGTGGCATCGCCGCCCCACTGAACGAATTGGTCAAGAAGAACGTTCCTTTCCGTTGGGGACCTAAGCAAAGGGAGTCTTTCGAAACTCTTAAAGCTCGTTTAATTTCAGCCCCCATACTTGCTTTACCTGACTTTAATAAGGCTTTTGAGATTGAATGTGACTACAAGAAAAAGGGTTTATTGTGAGGGAAAAATTGTGAGAGCATTCAAATCCTCTCACAAAAACCATATACTTTAAACTTTTCGTGAGAGTAAAAAATGTATATAGCTAATTGATGTAGTTTTAGTTATAAACTCTCTATTCCCTTCATTATTTGTATCATATCCCGCCCTTATTTACACACTAAAATGGTCCTCTCATTAACAAATTTATTTTTTCTTAATGTTTTTAGAGTAATGATCTGACATTGCAATGCCATTGTGTCATGATAGAAATGTGATGACAACGGCCAATTACACCGTTGATAAATATGAGTCTAAATTAATCATGATGTAAACCATTATGATAAAAGATGTAAATGACTATTGTGTCATTTGTTGTGAACAATATTTATACCCGTATCATACTCAGTTTTTTTATGTTTCGAAATTGGAAGACCAATGATATTTTTTTTAGTGAAATATGCGGCAAACCTTCCCTCCATTGTTTTTGGGCAAAATTTTATTCCCAAATATAATAACCCACTTTTATAATATATATATATATATATATATATATATATATATATATATATATATATATATATACATAAAAACATCAATTAAGCAGGCATAAAACATGGGATAAAAAAGACTGCTAAAATACTTTCACCTTTGTAAGCGCAGCTGTTCTTCATCTTGTTTTTTTTGAAAATTCTTCCTGTGCTTTTTAATTGTTAGGAGTGTGGGATTTTTCTATCTAATGTTCTTCTTAGTCTCTTATTTCTCACTATCAATCGACCAATTGTTTGTTTTCATGTTGATCTAATATTTAGGGTTCGACAGCAGCATCGGCGAGCTTCAACTGCAACCGTAAATCAAGGATTAGTATAATCAATTCAACCTAGTAGCATTCTTCCTACCAAGTCTTAGAACCAGCTAACTATAATTTTTGTGTCGGCTTGAGAATCTGGTGTTGGGTTTGGCATTTTCATACATTTGCTGCGTATTTTCTTCATCAACTATCCCGTGGCTTCTTCTTCAGCTTATGCCGTGGTGCTTTCTGGTATTTTTCTCTCCATGTTTTTTCGGTTTCAAATGTATATTTTTCTTCTGCGATCTGATTATTTATGATTTATATCGTCAAGTTCCATGTTGAGGTGGCATTTAATATTTTGGTGTATTTCTACAACTTTTATTGCTTGTTGTGTGGGCAATTTGGTGTTTTTATGTTGAAGAGGACTGGATTGTGAAATTGTTTTAGAGGCGTTTTAAGACTTTTTAATTATGTTGCTGGGATTAATTGTGCTGAGGAACCGGTATATGACAGTCTGGTTGCTATTTGCTCGTTATTGATAATCAGCTAGCCGACTTTGTGTGTGGATTGGGGTTGGGGAACTCTATTCTGATTTTACTGTGAATGATTGTTTCGCAAGGCATGTAATTTGAATGAAAGTTTATGTTATTTGCTATTATTCTGCTTTTTCGTTTTTGTTTTTATTTTTAGATGTGTGTTATTGGCATTGCTTTAGTACTAGAGTCTTCGGTGGTTAGTGTCTGCGGCATGAGAACAAAGTGTTTCTGTTATCACAGTTTGCAATAAACTACTAAAAGCACTCTGGGGAATTGTAACTTGAGCATATTTCGACTTTTCCATTTGCTCTAGATGCATATTTATTAATTTCTTCTCAATGCCCTAAATGAATTTCTGCTATCTTCTCTGACGTTTTGATAACGCTGTCAGTTCAACATATCTTTTTGTTGGTTTACATTAGGTTCTTTCTGTTTTCGTAGCAGTGGATTTAGTATGAATGCAATAATTCCTTCTGAAGTGTTTTAACGTGTTGACCATCTTTTATTTTTATGACCTTATGTCAGGTTGTGTTGGGCTCCAATTTGAATTGCAATATAACTAGGACATGGAGCAAGTCTACATCTGGTCAAATTGCCACAAGTTTTGGGGGTTCTCATTCCAGGAAGTTCTTGATTGGAAGTTTCTCATTTCTGGAGACTATCTTCTCGTTTCTTTTGTCAATTCTACTTAGTGAACTGCTTCTCATGAATGACCAGCGCAAGAGGCCAGATGATAAGTTTTTTGAGACAACTCTTGGATATTTTTTCGACCTTTATATGTGAGATCAAGAGCTTGTGAGATTGACAAGGTTTTTCTTTCATCCCCGTCTTCTTTTAGGTCATGATTTTTTTATATGGCTGTTATAGTGCCTTACTGGGACACATGAAATTGGGATTTTCGAAAGTATTTGTCCGATGTAACTGCCTTATTAAGATCAAGGACTATCATCAGTCATTATCGTTGCCACCCACATCCCCACCCCCACCCACGCACACACACAAAATAAAGAGTTTAATAAGAAAGTTCTGACTTCCTTTTCTGATGGTTTTTTCTTTTTCGTTTTCTTTATGATTGCAGGCTGACGAATTTCTACAGTAAAGCATAGCTAGTTTTGCTGTGCTGTATGCATAAAGAGTCTTAGCTGTTTTAGTCTTTATTTTGCCGGGAATGTCTAAGTGTGTCATTTGACGGATCAAGAACTTGGCCGCAATTTAGAGGAGTCGGACATTAATAGTCAAAACTTGCACCTATGCAATGCATCTTTTGAATTTTAGGATGACATTGAATAGTCAGAGTCCTGCAGTGTGTCCTATCATCAGTTCTGGATTTGCAGCAAGATGCGAGTAGTCCCTTGCTATTGTTATGTTGCTGTCTCATTGGTAATGATGTTGCATATTTCATAAATAAGGCTGTGAGTCCATCGATTGTCATACTGATTTGCCCTGGTGTGCAAGGCCGCAGAAAATTATTGGTGGTTATTGCTGAACCAGCCACTTTATTATATCATAATATATAGCTTCTCTTTCCCTGTGTCTTCTCTGTTCTCTGCTCGAACTTCTACACTTTATGTCGGTATCTTTTTCCCATAAACAGGGTGTTGACTGTTCTAGAATCACAAAAATGGATAAGTATGTCTGCTTGATTTATAGTTTCTGCACATGATTATCTTGTTGATCACTGAGACTGTGATTAATGGATAATTATGTCAAATGTTGTAGGTACAAGATCATCAAAGAAGTCGGAAATGGTACTTTTGGCTGTTTCGGAGGGCTTTGAATACGCTGATCGTGAAGTGGTAGGTGCATCTATTATGTCTATTTTGTGTGGGAAGTTTGATAATGATATCCTAGTCCCTTGCCACTTTGTGTGCGTGTGTGTGTTAGTGCGGTTTGACAAAAAAATTGTTTTAGGTTGCGATTAAAATGATTAAGAAAGATATTGTTCATGGGAAGAGTGCATCAATTTGAGGAGGTCAAGGTAAATAGCTTGCGTTTCCTCCATTTTGCTTTTGCCCGTTTATCCCTCCGATACCAACCAAAGCAAATGTTCGATTTCATCGCTCATGAAAATGAACCATCCGAACACAAGATCTGACTTAAAGAAGTCATCGGGAATATGACATTCTTTACTTTGTGTTTGAATATATGGTAAGTTCTTTGCTCATTCTTATAAAACTTCTTATGCTCTATTCATTGTCATTTGAATTTTTGACAAGGCTATTATGCTATTTTAAAATTTTTACTTAATTTTTCGTGGATCAAGGAATGCAATCTCTATCATCTCATGAAGGAAAGAGACAAGTTTTCTCTGAAGATGAAGTGAAGAAGTGGTGTTTCCAAGTTTTTCAAGGTCTTGTACACATGCATCAGGTCGTGGTTATTTTCACCGTGACTGAAGCCAGGTGATTGTTTTTTTTGTTAGTCTTTTGGTGACATTTAGTATGTGAGAAAGCCACAACATACTGTGGAATAATATCTCCTCCTAAAATACGTTGGTCGATGGAAGCATTCTTGTTTGGAGAAATGAATAACCATCAATATCTTTGCGTATGTGATACTTCTATTAAGGTTCTCCATTTCATTACACTAGAATACTAGATTGCTCTTTTCTTGATTGAACTATTTACACTTGATTAGACAAAGTGTTGAACATCCATATAGGCTTGCAAATATTCCAACAAATGATTAGAATCGCTTCTTTGAACTAATTTCGGCAAAGGCTCGTTAATTTCTACCGCTTCGCCTAAAGTCTATATATCTCCTTTGTCCGAAAACTTGCTTGTTTCAAGAATATCATTAAAATTGCTGATTTTGGTCTTGCACGGAGATCAACTATCACCCTCCGTATCTTCGATTATGTCTCTACACGTTGGTAAGTTTCTCTCTCTCTCTCTCTCTCTCTCATACGTATCTTAGCGACAATTGAAGCTTGATGGTGTGTGTGTGTTTGTGCGTGTGTATAATTAGTAGAAGATTTCTACTTAATGCCAAAATGTAGCTGGAATCGATAACGACCACTAGTAGACTTCCTTAAATATTAAACATGTTTTTTATCTTTGCATTTGTGTTAACGATGCACCTACTCAGAACTTTAACTACAAACATTCTAGTTGGGGCATATTTGTTTGTGTAATCGATTTTTGTTTAATTGCATTTATAGCATCATCATCATGATTTTAAGGATAAAATGGGGAATGGAAGGAAGTTTTTACTTTTGGTGGTGGTGGGGGTGGGGGTGTGTGGGTGAGGAGGAGGGTTGGGATTAGGCTGCTCGTGCTGCTTCTTTCTCCTTAGTCAATCTACAAGAGGGCCTCTCAGCATTTCTGTATGCTATCTTTGACTCCTTGCGTTTAACATTTTTGTGGCTTATGAGAGAGGTTATGTACATGAGTGTGTTGTTGCTTGCGATGAAGCGGATGAAATATACAAAATTTGCAAAGTGTTATCGGCATTCCAACCAAAAGCCAGTGAGTCAATTGGACTCGAATTTTACTACATCTGTCTTACTACTTGTGTGCATTGAAATTTTATTGCATAGTGTGGTGATAGTTTTTTAAAACTATAATATCATCCATTTATTTGTAGTCGGTGTAGATGGAAATGATGAAACTAAGGGCGTGGACTCATGATGAGAAATTTGCAACTTTGACAAAGATACGTCTCTTAGCAATAAGGAGTTTTTAAAGGTTAAAATTCTATTTATTGCCTTATTGTGCAGCTTGTGATGTTGTATTTCTTTTTCTTGGACCTTTGGATGAACATAGTAAAGTAATTGTGAGGATGATTTATAGTTTTAGAGGTCACCCTTGAATGTATCATATGTATACTTTTGCAAACGGTTATGTTACTATAGTTATCAACGTGATTTTGTTGGGCTTGGTGAAGCATTGTTGTTTTTTTGCTTTGTCTCCTGATGGGTTCATGGTCATCTTCATATGAATGACCCCGAAATGATTTGGCTAGGGGTACATTTATATACTATGAGAGTAATATATTATCATTTAATGAAAGGAAATCCGGTCATTAAAAGTCATGTATTTCCTATCATTAAAGACTTTTAATGACGGGAAATTTACTCTCGTCGCCCTTCATTACTGCTTCTCTATATAAAGGCATATAATGAGAGTAACATCGCCCGTCAGTATTGATTTTCTCTTTTAGTGACGGGTCTTTCACTCTCATTAAAAATGTTTTAATGAGTGAAAGACCCGCTACTAAAAGAGAAAATCAATCTTGACGGGCAATGTTACTCTCTCATTATATGCCTTTATATAGAGAAGCAATGAAGGGCGGCGACGAGAAAATTTCCGTCATTAAAAGTCTTTAATGACGGGAAAATGACTTTTAATGACCGGATTTCCTTATATAAAACTCGATTTTCTTGTTGTGTGATGCGTCGGGTGTGGGTGTTGGTGGAGTGCTTATTCAGGAGGGTCGCCCTATTGCTTACTATAGTGAAAAACTTTAGGGTCCTCAGCTCAATTATGCCACTTATGATAAGGAATTATATGCTTTAGTTCGGTGTCTTCACACATGGCAGCACTATTTGAGGCCGAGGGAATTTATTATTCACACAGACCATGAATCACTTAAATACCTTAAGGGCCAAGGTAAACTGAGTAAACGGCATGTTCGTTGGATGGAGTTTATATAGTCTTTTCCTTATATGATTAAGTATAAAAAAGGTCAAGATAATGTAGTAGCTGATGCTTTGCCACGTAGATACACTTTGATCACTACGATGCAAACTAAATTTCTTGGCTTTGATTTTATTAAGGAGTTGTACATCTTAGACCCTGATTTTGCTGAACCGTTTGCTGCAGCTAGTGAATCTGCTCATGATAAGTTTTATAGGAGTGAAGGTTTTTTATATCGTGAGCATGCTTTGTGTATTCCTCAATGTTCACTACGTGAATTACTTGTTCGTGAAGCGCATGGTGGAGGTCTTATGGGTCATTTTGGTGTCACTAAAACACTAGATATGCTTAAGTCGCATTTTTATTGGCCTCACATGCGTGTAGATGTTAATTGTTTTTGTGCTTCTTGTATTGTGTGCAAACATGCAAAGTCCAAGTCCGCACCTCACGGTTTGTACACGCCACTGCCGATACCCACGTCCCCTTGGACTGATTTGTCCATGGATTTTGTTTTGGGGTTACCCCGTTCTAGGAATGGTCATGATTCTATTTTTGTGGTGGTGGATAGATTTTCTAAGATGGCGCATTTCATTGCTAGTTCTAAAACGAATGATGCCTCTCATATAGTTGATTTATTCTTTTGTGAAATTGTTCGTTTACATGGTGTGCCTCGTAGTATAGTAAGTGATTGTGATGTGAAGTTTATAAGTCATTTCTGGAGAGTTTTATGGCAGCGTTTGGGTACTAAATTATTATATTCTTCTGCATATCACCCCCAAACGGACGGTCAAACCGAAGTAGTTAATCGTGTCTTGGGTCAATTGCTTCGTACTGTTGTTCAAAAAAAATTGCGAAATTGGGAGGATTGCTTACCTTTTGTGGAGTTTGCTTATAATCGTTGTAAACATTCTGCGACTGGTTTTACACCTTTTGAAATTGTATATGGGTTCAATCCTTATACCCCTTTCTCATTAGCTCCTTTGCCCGCAGGTATGCAAGTCAGTTTGGATGGTGATGCAAAGGTTGAGTTGGTGAAAGAGTTGCATGCGCAGGCTCGGAAGAATGTAGAAAACGCAACGGCTCGGTACATGAAGCAAGCGAATAAGGGCCGCAAGGAAGTTATTTTTGAACCCGGCGATTGGGTTTGGCTGCATTATCGCAAAGACCGTTTTCCCAAGCAGCGGAAAACCAAGTTACATCCTCGTGGTGATGGACCTTTTGAAGTGCTGGAGCGGATCAACAACAACGTCTACAAGATTGCCATTCCCGAAGATTGGGGCGTCTCGAATTCGATTAATGTGGCTGATTTGATGCCCTTTGACAATCCTTACGATTTGAGGACAGATCCTTCGCAACCGGGAGGGAATGATACGATCACGAATGAGGTTCCCGACCCTTTGGCCCCGATGCAGCCGATAGATCATCTGGTAATTCGAGATGGGCCTATGACGAGGCTCCAAAAGAAAAGGATGAGAGAGGCTTTGAATAATCTGATCCTAGATATTTATTTGGAGCAAGAGCAGCCCAATTCGGAGGAAGAACAGCCCATAAAATGCATCATCTATGCAATTGGGCTTGAAGGCAACGAAGATGGGTTTGGTCAGATTGCAAGCATAATTATTTAGTTAGTTATTTCGGTCAATAAGGCTGTCCAAGAATTGTGGCGCCATCTACTAGGTTGTTTTGGGCTTGTTTTATTATTTTGGTGTTGGATTTTATTTAATAATTACCTTGTGGGCTTAGATGACACAAGAAGGCTTAGAAAGCCCCTACAAGTGCCGCCTAGGGTTTAGTTTATTTTTAGATTTTTATTCTATTAGTTTATTTCTCCCACATTGCCAAGGAGGAAAACTAGTCTTTTATTGGTAGCCTATATATAGGCAAGCTGCTATCATAATAAGGATACATAATTTGAAGTTTAATCATTTTATTGAGTTGAGAACTTTCTCTTCTTGCTGTTTTAATCTGTGATTGATTAAAACAAAATCACTTGCGAGTGAGTAGTCTCTTTGTCGTAGAGATTACATCCTTCAAGAACAAATCAGCGTTTTGAGCACGCGTTGTCTATTCTTGGCCGTAGCCTAGGTCGAAGACTCTAGGTTTAGGTTTCATAGCTCGCCATTGATCCCTTGAGTCGTTTCCTGGAACCGTATCCACATCAGATGTGTTACTAATGAGAATTGTTGTGTTACTGCATCTGAAAATCTAGTAATAATTAAGACTCTGTTATTGTAGATATTAACATGTTTCTACAAATAATTTGTGACTGAAGGTAATTATTATGGTATCGGTCCAACTTAAATGCTATTCAACATATATTCAAGGACATCAAGCTTTACATGAAAAAAACACACCATGATGCAATCAAAATAACTCCATTCAAGCTCTTGTTCAATGCAGTGCTTGAATCTTAAGTAATTAACAAGATGAAGAAGAATGAGCTGATGGATGAGTTTATATCTTTCTATGAAAAAAAAAGAAACGTTCAAATTCAGTGCTGCATTTTACAAGCCAAAAACATTAGATGTCAAACTGATTTTTGGCACATAGGATGTAATAGAAGAAGTTGGCACCATCAGAGATCACCGGAAAGGTGAAACAGATTTAGAAACAAGACACTTTACAAAAGTATCTAGACTAAGTGTGCACATAGTGAAAGAAAATGTGAAACAGCTGGCCAAAAATAAGGACCAACAGTCTAATGATGACTGTATCAAGCTACTATGTGTAATACTTCTACACAGTGTTCTTCCCAAATACTGTAGAATTTATTGCATGGGGGTACATATACTATGTTGATGACTTTTATAGATTTAATTCATTTGGATGAACTCAATATTAGATGAACTCGTGTATTTTAAACATATGAACAACACATGGATGGATTAAATGAACTCATATATGGCTTAATTGATGATTGGAAACATCCAACACAAGTGAATGGATGCACTCTACTGTTACTTGTATGTTTCTTTTCCTTTGACGCTACTTATCTTATGCCATAATCGTGTTAAATTACTAACATAAAATATATTCATTGGGGTATTGGTTCCATTATCACTCACATAAAATTCAAGACTGGTATCCATATGGTATAGAGAAAGAGCCAACCAAGAAGGGGCTAAAAGGAATTTCAACAAAGGGAATCCCAGAATTACAAAATAGGACATCAAAAAGCTTGAGAAACTAGTTGACGAAGGACTACTTAAAAGGAAGGATAAGAATTTGGTATGTGATAACGTTGGAATTATCATGGTATAAATAGTGGTGGATTAACGGTGGATATATGGCTAGATATGTGTATGAAAGCCGGTGGTGCACGACTAAGATGATGAAAGTACGGTGGTTGCAAAGTAGAGAGTAGAGAGTAGAAACTTTTGTAGAGTTTGCCTTTGTTTTGTATTAACGCATATATGTAAAATGATTACATCAATCCCTTTCTATAGGGGAGCCACCGATTAGGGTTTAGCTAATTAAAATTTGATACAAGCAAGTACATTATGATACTAATTAAGTTGACGGTCATTCGGCGGGGGCGATAGCATGCTGACCCATCGTCAGTCGTCTCTTGTATCCTTGACTCGCCGTCCTGACAGTAGCTTCTTCCCCTTAGTGTTGTGGGCCCAAGTCACTGGCGGACCTAAATAGCCTTGGGATGGGGCGAGCCAGCCTTCTAGCCTCTCTGTATTGTTTACGATGCTTGTAGGGAATTTAGCGGCACCATAGGCTCGTGGTTCTGATCTGGCATATATCATACGGACTCCATGGCATTGTACTTTTTACGGCTGCCGGATGGACCCAAATTAGAATCCGTGGGCCGGTTCACGGTGTAGGCATATCAATGGCCCCTCGCTCCATGCCTTAATCATTTTCTACAAATGTTAAGCGGGGAGTAAAATTTATTCGTGGATCGATTGCCCTGAATTATTGTGGTGTATTGCTAATATGGCGGACCTCCTATTAGTTGTGCCTGAGTGTCATACTTAGAGTTGGTCATTTGTGGCTTAGATGCCTTGAATCGACTTTGCCTTTAGGATCGAGCTATGAAGGGGACGAACTCGGATGCCGCTCTATGAAGTGGACGGTCTTATGAGTCCCCACTATTAAGAGGACGCACTTTTGGTGCCGTTCTATTAAGCGGATGGTCTTATGATGGTAAGAAACTTCTTCTTTGCGGAGCTGGTCCATCTATCAATAACCGCAACAGTTGAGGGCGTATTTCAGGGCAGCCATTTCGATCTCAAAAATTATACGATGGTTGAGGTGATAGATCGTGGCCTCTGATTAGGTGAGGCAGTTTTGCTAACCGTCCCCCATGATGACGGCGGTTTCGATAACCGTTGAGTACTGATGGCAGTTTTTGAAATTCAAAATTTGAAAAGACTGCCTAAATTTGAGCCATTGGATCTCCTCATCTTGGACCGCTTAAACATCTAGACTTGGCCTATATAAAGGGAACTCCCCCAACCCTTCAATACTTTCACATTTCCATGTTTCATAGCAAAAGAAGAACGGTGAGAAGGCAAAGCAATTCCGGCTGAGGTTTGAGTTTTTTCGATTGAGGCTTGAGCATTTCGGCAAGGATTTGAAGGTTCCGGTTGTCTTCTCCAATTTCTGATCTTCTTCTTCTCCGATTTATAAGTAACCAACTAGTTTTTCCTAAGATTTTTGTCTTCGTTCATCCCGTTTCGTCCTTAGTATATACTTTGAACACGCTTGATGCTTTTTTAGTACAATTTGATATAAAAGCTTTCATCTTTTCCTTGAACGGCTTGAGTATTTGCCTTTTTTCCGATTTGAGTTTCTGGGTAGGCCGTTGTCACGGATTTATCTAATGAAAACAAACAAGTAATAAATATTTATAAATCCGGTATTCCCCAAGTGTAGGGATCATAGTATAGCGATTAATACCGGAATCGATCTCAGGGAATCAGGGTTGTTTAATCTAGTTTATTACTTCTTCTAATTTGTTACTACTAAAACAAAACTAAAAACGATAAAATAAACTGGACAGAGGATTGTCAGTCCAAAGCCAGGAAGGATAAAAGCGAAAACGAAATCTAAACTAAATCTATTCTAACCCTAGTATGCAATAAAAACTGTAACTTTACTAAGCAATTCTAGCACAAGTGATTAATCAACAATTTTAAATGACGAATAAGCAATTGATCCACCGATCCTACAACTATCAATTTCGATCTAGATTATCTCGTGATTTCTAACCAAGTTGTGATTAACCTAACCAAGGTATGAACTCCTTATTTCTTAGACAAGTTCTCCTATCAATCTTTTATCTTTCGATCTAAAGATTAATGCTTTCAAATCAAGGTGTGAAATCTCTCAATTTCTAACCTAGAAATCTAACCTAATAACTCTCGTTAATTAGATTTAAGATCTATTCTTTATCATGGTGATCTAAAGTTTAACATGATTTTCATCAAAATAAACAATCAACAAGCAACGATCTTTCGATATGAATTGCAATAAACATCATAAACATGATAAAAGAAACAACTTGAATTAAATACTCACAAGACAATCGAAGAACAAAATCAATAAGTTGGTCGGATGGCTTCACAACGCTTGTTCACAAGGCTTTAGCCTCTAGACATCACTTGATCAACTCGAAAAGCTTGAGAAAAGTACATAAATTTGAAGGTGTTTATCTAGAAATTAAAAGCATAAAAACTGGATGAAAACTAAGGTATAACGCAGCTGAGCCGCCCCTAGGTTTAGGGTTCGAATATGTGTTGTTCTAGGGTTGAAAAACACGACTGTTTATAGATTTTGAAGTCGGTTTTGGCATGGCGGCGGCTGGACGCCCGTCCACTATGATGGACGCCCGTCCGAGGTGCCTTGGACTTGCTTCAGACGCCCGTCCGCTCAGCGTCCAAACTCTCTGAATCAACTTTCTTCTCCTGGACAGTCCACTTATTTGGACGCCAGTCCACTCTGGACGGGACTTGGACGCTCGTCCAATGTGATCCAAATTCGAAATCTTCAACTTTATCTGTTTTCTTCTAGCCAATTCCATCCTTATCTCTTTCTCATCAATTAAATCCGACTTGATCATCTTTTGAATCAAAAATATGCATGTACAAGTCATTAAAACATCGCAAAAATGTAATATAATCCAAATAAACATAAAACCGTCATTAAAACACATAATTTAGGAAATTTTGCGAATAAACCATTTAAAACCTCACTTGCTCAATAAACCAGTTAAACGCTCATTTTCTATGCAAATTATACAAATATGAGGGAAATTATTACAAAATATAACGATATAAATCATATAAAATCACCCTTAACAGCCGTAACCGTCCTTGAATTTATGAATGTATCTCAGCGGATGTGAATTGCTTTCCTTGATTTTATGAGTAAAATATTGGGTCTTGTGTTGTTGATTAGTCCTTTAGAAACTATGTCTGCCTTCCTCTGTTGAGTCTGAATATCAGAAGGGCGGGGTGTCGAGGTGGGCAGTCATGCTTGCCTCGTCCCAACATCCATTGTCCGGGTGATTTCTAACTCCTCGCCACCTTTTTATTTTTCAGGATGTCTGACCCCGAGTATTCTGTTGATGGACGTGAGGTTTATGACTATGATGAAAGGGCCAAAGATCCCAATGTAAGTGGGTCCGTCGGGGGCGACGCTTATGCTGACCTAGGAAAACCCTTCGGCTTAGAAGAAGTAATTAAGCATTCTGTTGCGGCATCACGCCGGCAGAGAGGTTCACGAAAATGAACCGTTGAGGTCGATGCTGATGAAGCCGAGGACGATGGGAAGCCAAAGATAACAAGGAATCCTAAACCCTATAATCCTGAAGCCGTGGTGGACTATGCCCTACATGAGGAGTTCGATAAATGGATAGACGCCGCATGGAAGGCAGTCAATGGGAGTAAACACCTTCCCACTACTCTTCAACCCTACAACATTCGTGCTCAATATCGGTTCATGTGGTTCAAAGGTCATCACGAAGATTGAAGTTGTACCCGCTTGAACATCAACGTCGTGGTCCTAAATTTTGACCATTTTTACTCGGGCATGTGCCCTCCTTTTGATCCCTTCTTTGTGAGGATCATGAATGCATTGGGGACCTTGCCCTCCGAATTCACCTTTGGCGTTGTGAGGTACATCATGGCCTTTATTACCTTATGCCGTATAATGGGGCAAGAACCGTCCTAGATTTTACACCTTCGGCATAATGAAGGTTGTGGGCCAGATTTCCTTGATGGCTAAAACTCCTCGTTCATTCTTTAACCTTTCCAGAGAATGTTCACTACTGGAGCGAGCGATTCTTTAAGGTTGAGTCCTATATCGGCTGGACTTTTCCACATTTTGTCTCTGGGAAGAAAAAGAAGTCGACCATGGTGGGTTATCAAGTTCAAAGCTATCAGCAGCCATTGTCGATTCTCTCCTGAAGCTCATCGGTTCTGACCCCAATCGATGAGGAAAATCAGCTTGAAGACTCTTATTGACATTGATGGGGCGTATATTAGTTTGGCGGGCATCACTGGTCCCACGGTCTCGAACCCCCTTGTTCTGATAGAGCTTGTGATCAGTGATCCAGATTGGTACGGGGACTTCCATATCGAGGAGTGCTTTTCCTCTCGGTATGAGGCCTGCACAGGCGATCCGGAGTCGCGAATTCCCAGTGACTTTTTCTTAGAAACTTGTCTTTGCCTTTAACTCCCGCTCTTTGTACTTGTTTCATTTAATTCGATACTGTACTAATCAACCTTTTTCATGCAGTCCAAATGGTTGATGCAAATAAGAGGTGATCTCAAAGGCTTGAGCAGTCTCAGGAACAAGCTACTGCTAGGAATGAGCTTCTAAAGAGGGTCCACCGATGACGCCGCACATGGTTGATGCGTCACTTATCCTTGCGGCCTCTGGGGCTGCTACCACCAGTTCTATTGTGCCACCGTAGACAAATAGGATGGACAAAATTTCGGTCCCCAGGTCCAGCACCGTACTTGATGCCCGAAAGAGGACTCATGCGTCCGCTAAGTCAAAGGATCCACGCATCCTTAAAAAATCAAAGACCTATTTACCCATGGTCGAAGAGTTTGATGAGATGAGCCCTACTAAGGGTGGCTCGGTTGAAGAAGTTGTTGAGCCCGCGCTAGGCGGGCTGCTGATAAAGGTAAACAGGCTGTTGTCGAGCCGGAGCCAACTTCTGATCCGAATGAGCCCTTGCCTCTTGGATATACTAGGAAACCGGCCTTGTGGCATGATCCATATTTTCTCAAGCCGTCTTTTGGCATGGAGAAGGCCACTCAGTTGGCGGAGTCTATTAGGGATGTCATTCCGCTCCGTCATATCGGTTGGAATTCTCCTTCTGGGGCTCAAGTAGCAAATTGCAAAGGAATTCTTTCCCTTGCGATGGTAGCTGAAAAGGTGGCCCCGGAGACTGGGCCCACAGCTGAGATTAGCGAACTGATCGGGCAGTTCGGTCTGGCAATGAGCAGGGTAAGCCTATTTAACCATCTACCTTTTCTCTGCATTATTTACCTTAGTTCTTTTTTGTTATTTTGTGAACTCATCCTTCTGTGCTTCATATTAGTACTCGCCAATTTAGGACTGTAAAGGGCGTGAACGACGCTGTAACGCCCATGTCCCTGATACCAAGTCCTTATCCGGTAGTGGGACGTTCGGCACGTGACATTTAGAGTAAGCCCTAAATTCTAGGTAAGCCGTATGTCATTTCAGAGTATTTAAAGATTTACGCGGAAGAAAACAAGCTGAAGACTCGGGAACTTGACCCTTAAGGTCTTCCAATACAACCACAACCAGAAACACAACTGCTGTCAAACTAAATCATGAATAACTAAAAGTGAAACATTTATCCATTACAACTGTCTGAAAAAGAAGGAACATCTACAAAAGAAAACTAGAACATAAGCAACTCCATTGCTCCATCCTAAGCTATCACTCCAAGCTCATCGTCAAACTCATCATGTACTTGCAACCTTCTTATTCCAAATAAAGGAGTGAGCACTAGCTAGATGCTCAGTAAGGAGAAAGAAGATCAAAAGGGGAATTAATGGCGGTCAAGTGCTGGGAGACACGACATGAATCCACTTTATCCAGTCTACAATTTGTTTAAAGGAACAACTTAAATCCTTGGAAACTATACTCAAAACATAACTTGAAATATAAGAGAAAGCCATTGTAAAGCCACACTTGACGATGCATAAGAAAACATGACCTATTAACTACCTCGGTTCATCTTGCACGTACTTGTTCAATTACATTATGTACTTACTTACTTAACATAGCCGCATTCTTAACATGTCAGGTTACATGTCTTGGTGTTTCATAGTTGCATTAATTACGTGGCACCAAGACACATAACTAAGGGACACGGTGTACAACACGGCTAATACAACTAACACACTGATGAGCGTTTTTTCTCACCGAACAAATTTATAAAATACTCAAGACAACGGTGACTAAACAAGCTCTCTAACCGGCAGTGGACCGGGTCGATTGCTAGAATAGCTACAGGAGTCCGAGGTCGAACCCAAAGGAATTGTGCTTGCAAGTACCAAAGTAAACGTAGTGCTTAGTCTAAGTGATCAATCTTTTTAAAGTGTTTATAACTACAACGACACTAAAGCGATCTATACTAACGAGTCTAAAGATAAAAAGAACGGAAGAAGATTAAACTACTAGATTTGAAAGATAATAAAGAGACATAGCCGAACCATGATCCATATGACTAATCTCAACCCTAAGGTAGACAAAACCGGGTGTGTGCATTACAATAAACGAACTCTTGCATTCAATTTCACGGGTGCGAGCTCCTAAACCCGGTGCTAAGCGTCTGAACAACTCTCTTCTAACAAGTCATGTTTTGCACTCGAGCCGCTTAAGCGTATAAGCGAGAGTAACCTCATGATGAGCTCGGTTTAACAACTAAAACGAGACTACATCACGATCCTAGAACCCTTTTCCGCACCCTCTCTCTCTGAACAACTCTCAAGAGTGATGTGTGTGATTTTGGACCTAGGTGATCAATCTAGCCCAAATTCGTTATAACAAGTTCTAAGACATGAAATGCATAAGATACAACAATAAAAGCACTACCCACTCCCAATTTCATCACCCAAAGGGTGATTTCACCAAATTTCACATGATTCGGCTATGAAGATGTTTAGCTACTCATTATACTAATCAAAACATGCACAAAACAGTAAACAAAAGCCATAACAAGTAAAAGAGAAGAGAAATATACCATAAGATTGCAGAAATTCGAGTTGAGATCCAAAAAGTACAAAATATAGAAGTAATTAAAAGGTGGTCTCTTAGTGTTAGAAATGAAAATCTAAGCTAAGAAATGGAAAGATTAAGCTAAGATGTTGTTGATTTACACTAAGAGGGAGTATTCTAAGCTATTACAAAATTCGAGCTATGAAGGGGGTAGAGTTTGGCTAAGAAGATGAATAATATCCAAAATGGACTAAGGGGGGTATTTATAGGTGGAGGGAAAATCCTGCAGATTTTGGTTCGACACCGTTCCAGACGCAGTGGAACGTATGCGTTACGCTTGAAGTTCCAGGCGACTTAGGGCTTTTGTCTTGCGGCTTATTTGGTTTACGAGGCATGGAACGTGCGTTTAAGAGGTCCGAACGCACGCGTTCAAGGTGCAAACGTGCGTTTGAATGGCCTGGAACGCACGTTCTAGGTAATTGCTAAACCAGCGTTTGAAGGAGCTGAACTCTGTATGACTCTGGCAACTCTGGAACGCTGGTTTGAGGGTTGGAACGCCGGTTGGAGACTGGAACAGCTGGTTTGAGGGTTGGAACGTGCGTTTGGACCTGTGCCACCAATTCTTCACTTTTTCTCCTTTTTTCCACCTCTTTTCTCGCCTCGGTTATGTTTCTCATTGTAAAACATTGCCTTTCGGGTCCTCGAGACATCAATACCCTACATCATCACAATGACCAAAAACAACCAAAACATTCCAAAGGGTAAACGTGCTCGGAATGGGGTCAATATCATCACAAAGGGTGGTAAACTATCAAAATGACGGAATTACCCCGTCATGAGGAACTCACAATATTACCCCGAAAGTGGTCTAAATTATCCAAAAATGTGCTGAAAATGTGGTAAACGGAGGCCAAACAATGTAGCGGAGTCACGTAAAGTTGACTCCCATCACACACCTACAATCGTGGGAATTAGTGACCCACGGGACTTAGGAAACGCCGTCTCGAGAACGACATGGATTAGTATAGTTAGTCATACCTCCGACATAGGAATTAAGGACCCATGGCACCCCTTTCGGTACATTTCCAATAACCGTGACCTTGCCAAGCATGATGGAACAAAAACACAGAAGCACATTGTAGCACATAAGGCACATAAGTTCACGTATAAGAACATGCCTAACCCATGCAAACAAACAAAACCCATATCATACACCAAACTACCATCTTAACTCCAATATTATCATGAAAACAAAACCAGAAACGTACTCAAACCTTGAAATAACTTTCTGAAAAAGGCTGTAGACAACACAGAAGGACCAGAAGACCAATTTAGGATTTTATGGGTCGCTTAACTGAGAGAAGCCCTCGGTTCGGCATGCAGTTGATGCCCAGACTGACTTTCCAATCTAGCACATACCTGGCAGACTGTCTTAAACACATAACATGTCTAGTTTGGTGCAAAATATAGAAAATAGTATTGATGTGTAATACAACATAATCTTTAAAAACGAATATGGAACCTTTTGATAATAAGAACTCCTTACCTTTAGATGAGCCGAACCCAACCAACAAACGAACTAGATTAGCCTTTAAAACCTCAAGAACCTACCAACACTGAAACCCTAATCCCAAAGCCAAGAACAAAAACTTAACAATATCAATCTACGAATTAACGAGTGACTATGATAATTACCATTTTAAGAAGAAACACGATCCAAAACTGATCCTGAATCAGGATCTGCCATTAAACCATGTCTCTGATCAGCAGACACCTCCTAGACAAGGTCGGACGCATCCTTGACACCCCAACTAGGTCGCTGAACCGAGTGAAGTGCCCGGTTCAGCATGCCGATTGATCCTGGACACGCTCTAGGCTATGAGGGACATGTCATGGGCACTCTAGGACACGTCTGGGGCATGTCTGGGGCACAACATGATGCTTGACCGAGGGGATTCCTCGGTTCAGCGTGCCAGGAAAGGTGAAAACTTCAAAAACATGATTTTGATGAAGTCTACGGCTCCTTGGAGCCTTTTAATAGACTGTTTAGGGCTTAGGTCGGTTTTTCCAAAGATTGGAGGAAAGGAAAAGCTTAAAAGAAAAGGAAAATAAATTTTGAATGGACTAAAATACCCTTACAATGAGGTAAAGGGTTTTACAGATGCTGTCCTTGGGCATCAGGCCGAGCTGGAGAAAGTTGCATCAGCTGTTGCAGCCTCCGATCAATCTAAAGTTACGGCGGAGGGGAAACTGGGGGACATGATAGAGGTGTACAAGCGCTTGCGGGTTGAGAATGCTGGTCATAAGAAGTGTTGCGAGAGCTCCGAGAAGCTTCTTGCAGACCTAAAAAAACCGCTCAAGGCGGAGAAGGAGAAAAATGCTGACTTAGAGAAAATTTATGCAGATGTGCAGAAAGCTGTAGAGAATGCTGAGATAGTCGGGGCAGCCGGGCAGGGGCTGTTGCGGAGCATAAGACCTCTAATGAGTTCTTGGACATTCAAGAGGCGAGCTTCGATCAGAGCTTCTACCATCTTGCCTGTTTCCTTAGGGCCACTTATGGAGACAGCGGTCCCACTAAAAGAATTGGCTGCTTGGGCCTTTCTTTCCCAAAAGCATCCTTCTATGCGGGTCTTTCATCCTAAGATACCCTACACTGATTAGGATATCGTTGAATTCAATGAAGAGCAGCTCAAGGAGGAAGGGGAGATATGGATTCCGCCTCCTCGAAATGAAAAGAACTTGACTACATAAGCCTGGGCAAGGTGGCCCTAGTCAAGTTGTTGAAGGTGATGGAACAGCAGCTGAGGGTGGCCATGCAACTTTCTAAGGCGGTGAGGACAGTACTAATGTGTATTTGAATTTCTCTGGGACCGCTCCGACTTCTGATAAGCATGTTTGACCTCATTTTCTTTGATTGTAATGTATTAACTTTTTGGCCTCGGCCTTTTGAACAATATCTGTAATAATTTACTTAACCGCACTTATGACTTGTGGCCGACTTTTTGTCTTTATATTTATCTTGCTTTACTCTCCAAGTATTTGCCCTTCTCTTTGCTTCGATTTTATACTTTACTTTTGCTTGAAATATTCCATCTTTTCTGGGTCCGCTAGTTACGTCCGCGAGCTAGTAAATATAGGTATACGGCCCCTTTGTTTTTCACGTGGTTGAGAGTGTTAAAGATTGAGCTTGCCGAAATAACTTTGAATGTGAACGTAACTGTTTTGAATCAGACCTATTTTGTCGAACTCAACAACTTGAATCAAAAATTCCGATGTGCGGCCCTGTTGTTTTGAGCAAGGTCATTGGCGATCCCTGCGAGCTTGTTTGAAATAGATGGCGAGATCAGAAGACTTGGTGCATGTTTGAAGATTTTCACCTTCCGGCCCCATTGTTTTAGACAAGATTGGGACCGTTTGAATGAGTAGCTAGTCTAAAACATATGTTGTGCCTGATACTTGTAATAATAATACTTGTATGCAAATACGTGATGTAAATGAAATGCGAACATATGTAAAAATTGGACTTCAATCAGCCCTGCCCTGCTTCAGTGGGTGGTAATTGTTACTGTTGTAATCAACCATAAACATGCTAATGAATAATACAAAAGATATCTCAATCCTTCACTCGTGCTGAGGTGAGTTTCAAAATAAAGAATGTGTGGTCACTTCAAGTTTGAAAAAAAAAGAGTGGTCGCCATAACCCGTGCCGAATTTTCATGTAGTATCTCTTTAAATTGTCTACGTGCAAAGGTCTATTGTATCCACGGCCCTCTTTCTCTTTCAAAACATAAGTCCCTTTCTTGACTATCCTTGACACTTGAAGTGGGCCTTCCCAATTCTCTAATAATTTTCATTTCGTGGCCTTATGCCTAGCAACCTCTCTTCTGAGGAGAACAATGTAACTGATGTGATCCGTGAACCGAATCAGATACGAAAATGCCAGAGGACTTGACTGAAGGCAACAATAAGACGAGTCCCACGACCCTTAGCTAACCCGTAACTAAGAACCTTGGTATGACCTCAACCCTTAGATAACCTGTACCTAAGAACCTTGGTATACGAACGCCACAAGTATGCTCAGAACCTTGATAAGTTCATGATTTGAATATTCTACACAAGAATACTCATGAAAACCTTAGAAGCTTAACATAAATTTCACTCAATAATATTTGAACTGTTTGATACAATGACTCTACTCGCCTTTATATAGGCTACAGACTCCAAGACCAATTGCTAATTTAGCAATTTGGGACAAAATAACCATAAACAAAAATAATAACAAAAATAAAATACTATCTAACCAATGTGGGATAATAACAGATAACTAAAAATAAATAAAAGACTATCACTAAATTTAATAAAGTTTTTCTTCAATGGGAATCACATCATTCCATCTTGGCTCCGAAAGGATTCGATCTCGAATCAAAAGGATGTCATTAAAAGCAGCAATAAGCACTAAATAGGCCGAACCATTAACGAACACCAATGATATGCCCAGATCAAAGACAAGGCCAAAATACGGCTTCAAACCACTAGAACATTTCAGAACGAGCTTGCCGGTGGACCACTACCGTTCCATTCTTGAGGTCCGGGTCAAAAAATGGCTTTAAAATGATGTTCCGAATTAGTGGATGCTGCAAAAGGGAGTGGCGATTCCATACGCAAAAAGGAAGAGACTCATAGAATTGTAGAGGCAAATAGAGCTTTTGCACATTTTCGTTAATCCATGAACAGGATCTATACATCTCGAGCAGACTCTTCGGCTCAGAAACGAAATGTTCCTGGAAATTCTTGCTCCAATTGGACCATTTGTATCTATATGCATCAGGATTCCGATTCATGGATCTTCTTAAGACTGGGATAATCCTAATCCACGGACCCATCTTTGAGCACCCTCTCGGATGCCCCTCACTTGTTGAAGGCTTGTCTCTGCATACGGGTCAGCCATCTCTCGTCTATCGAGTTGATGATGAATACATAACCAAGGAAACCAATAAGTAGTAATGTCATGAGTGCTCAATGCAAAGAAAGTTCTCTGAAGCAGCAACATAATCATAAGGATGAGAATTTGGATAAACCGCAAAGGGATCAATGAATGTATGCTCCGGTGTTCCACCAATGTCTACCGGAACAAGAACATCCATAGGCAATGTAGGGCCTGGAGTGGGTAGATCAAATAACCCAGTTTGCTCATCAACTGGATGATCGTCATGTGCCTGCAAATAAGCCAAAATAAAACTCGAGCAAGTAGTCGGTGAAGTAGGACCAACATCCTCATTTGCCTCGATTTTATCCACCACTAATGCGAAATCCTCGGTCTTCATCACAACATCACACTCAATTTCATTCTTTAGCTCCACCACACGTCCACTCTCGTCGTTTTTCAATTCTTACTCAATATTTTCTGCTTCCACAAAGTTCACATCAGGAATCGCACTCCTATCTATTTCCATGGCCTTAGAATCCCCTATTTTAAAATCACATTGTTGCAAAGGGGTAGGAATTCAAAGACATGCTTCTTTCCACCAAAAGAAAAAGAATAGCGAGTCTAGGACGCATTATGACGTACATTATGCAAAGATAGCCATGATTTCCCTAATGTCAAATGTACATCACTCAGTGGTACCACATCACATGATACAACAGCTTTATAACTTCCATTGGATATAGGAATCCGTGCATACCGTGTAACTTTAACCCGATGATTTCCCTCAAGAATGTAGTAAGGATGATGAAGCCTTTCTGTCCACAAATTTAACTCCATAACCACATCTTTACTAATTAATTTTTCCTCTTCATTGTGATCAATACACATCTCATATGCATGATCTCCAATAAAGCACGATGTGTAAAATAAGTCGTAACCTTGACTACCACGTCTTTCTGTTAACATGTCTTGAAATTGAGCCCTCATCTCTTCAAATTTCCTATCTATCACGGTAGTTTGGGCCTCCGTGAATATCCGAAAATAGGCATCTATATGACTTTCCTTTGACATTACTCAAGATCCAAATTCGCAAATAAATAGCACACGACAAGTATCCTGAATGTGCAAAAAAAATATTTGGAAAAGATTTATTTTATTTGGAATTTTTTTTGAGAGGCGTACTAGAATAAAGGGTGTGATTAGGGAGAAATTGATTAGGGCAAAAGCTGAATTTTTTCTTCTTGATATTGATTGGGAAAACAAAGAAGAACACGAAGGACTGAGACAAATTTTTTTATTTGGGAAAATTATAACAAGATCGCAGGAATGAAAAAAAACGTGGGATATTTGGATACCGTCAGTGTCTATCTCTGATATCAACTGATGTGATCCGTGAACCGAATCAGATCCGAAAATGCTCGAGGACTTGACTGAAGGCACCAATAAGACGAGCACCACGACCCTTAGCTAACCCTTAATAAGAACCTTGGTATGACCTCAACCCTTACCTAAGAACCTTGGTATATGAACGCCACAAGGTATGCTCAGAACCTTGATAAGTTCATGATTTGAATATTCTACACAAGAATACTCACGAAAAGTTTAAAAGCTTAACATAAATTTCACTCAATAATGTTTGAACTATTTGTTACAATGACTCTACTCGCCTTTATATAGGCTACGGACTCCAAGACCAATTGGTAATTTAGCAATGTGGGACAAAATAACAATAAACAAAAATAAAATGCTATCTAACCAATGTGGGATAATAAAAGATAACTAAAAATAAATAAAAGACTATCACTAAATTTAATAAAGTTTCTCTTTAATGGGAATCACATTAGTCACCAACTGCGAAAGAATGATCGCGAATCCGTTTATCAAGGTGCCGATTTGTGGCCTGCTTGCAATTGACTAACTGATTGTAGAACTTCAGTCACTTTTCTTCCAAAAGATCAAAGTTGAGCTGCCTTGCTAACGGATTTTCGGTCTCGTTGAAGTGTGAGACCCTTAAGTTTGGTAGAGCCATTTCGATTGGAGCCATGGCTTCTAAACCATAAGTTAAGGCAAAAGCAGTCCCTCCCGTTGTCGTATTGTGTGAAGTCAGAAGTGACCATAGGACCGCGGGCTGATTATCTACCCATTTTCTGACTTTTTCATCAAGGTTTTTCTTCAATGCTTTGGGTACATGTTTGTTTGCACTCTTTGCTTGGCCATTTCCTTGCGGATAACACACTAATGATTTCCTATGCTTCATGTTTTGCTCTATGCAAAACTGAGTAGACTCATACCTAAACTATGGCCCGTGATCAGATACAAGTGCACTTAGAATACCGAACCGAGTCCATACTTGATCAAGCAAGAAATAGATGATATCCTTGGTAAAAATCTTTGCTAAGGCCTTGGCCTAGATCCATTTTGTGAAATAATCCACGGCGACGATGACATATCTGCAATTAAATCGTCTCTTACGAAGCGGTCCAATATGATCAATTCCCCATATATCAAAGGGCCAGGCAGTGGCGACAATACTTTGCTCTACTGAAGATAGTATAAAGCCACCTAAGGCGCTCCCTAAAACTCCTATCTCTAGCATTCATAGCCTGAATGACATTGTTCCACATCACTCCCGCCTCAATCTTAAGCCTCCACCAACATTTTCCAAGCAACGCAACATTTTGAACCTCAAACCCTCCCACCCCAAGACCCCCCAACTTTTTTTGTTTAATAATTAATTTCCAAGGAATCCATGTTATGTGTCTCTCTTCCTTACCCCCACCCAAATGAAGCAAGCTGTCAATTTTTCTAGGGTGTGAATGACGGAAATAGGGCATGAACGATGGAGAAATAGTACAAGGGTAGGCTTCCCTGAACAACTTTAATCAATGTTAACCTCCCTCCAACCGATAATAATCAAGCCTTCCACCCAGATAGATTCCTCCTAACTCTATCAATAACAAGCTGCCAAGACATTATTTTATTCATGTTTTTGCCAACAAAAAGAACCAAGTATACGAACGGAAGATGATCTGAGATGCAATGCAAACAATAATACTAAGACATTAAGGCCATACAACTTGCTTTTCTTCAATTTAATATTAAGACCAGATATCGTAGCAAATAATTTCCGAATTCTACCAAGATTCCTCAAATTGTCCTTACTCATTCCCCAAAGAAGATCGCATCAGCGCCGAATTGTAAATGCATAATGTGGAGATCCTTCTTTCTCAAACCAACACCTTTAAAGAGATTTTTTTCAACAACATCACACACCATAATATTCTAGGCTTCGGCTATAAGAAAGAAGAGAAAAGGAGAAAGACGGTCTCCTTGTCTAATTCCCCTTTCTGTATTAAACTCACTCGTACGACTACCCTTAATAAGCACCGACACTTTAGCTGAAGATAAACTTCCTTTAATCCACTTTCTCCACTTACTACCAAAATTCATATGACAAAGAACCGAATCAAGGAAGTTCCAATAAACCGAGTCAAAAGCTTTCTTGAAATCAGCTTTGAAAATTAAAGCTCTCTGCATGTTCCGTTTGATGAGATCAACTATCTCATTAGCCACTAAGATACCATCTAAAATTTGCTGACCAGAAACATATGATGTCTGACAATCTCCAATAATCTCCTTCATAATCATCTTCATTCTGCTAGCAAGCACTTTGGAAATAATTTTATACACTGATCCAATGGGACTTATGGGCTAAAGTCTCTAAAATAAGTAGGGTTATTCTATTTTCGGAATTAACGCAATGAACGAAGAATTTAAGCCCTTCTCTAAGTTCCTAGTACGTTCAAAATATTTTAGGCAATTCATTAATTCATCTTTCACCATGTTCCAATGTGCCTTGAAGAATCCAAAAGTGAAACCATCCGTTTTGGGTGCTTTATTACTTCCACAACTCCAAACAGCGTTCTTAACCTCTAGTTCAGAAAAAGGTTGTTCCAGGTTATCCCGTACGTCATTATTCAGTTTTTTTGAATCTATTAGACGCCAAAGACGGTCTAGATTTCTTTGACTCTTTAGATAAGTTGCTGAAAAAATTGACAGTTTCCCTCTTAATGATCAACCATTCAACACCATGCCAGGAATATTAATTTTATTATGTCTTCCCTTAATGATACTGTGAAAGAACTTCGAGTTTTCGTCACCATCCCTTATCCAGTTCTCTCTAGCCTTTTGCTTTAGCATCTTATCCTAAATATTACTCTTCTCAAACATGGTATTTCTAGCCTTATGTCTCTCTTCCACATCTGAACCATCCAAATCACGGTCTTCAGCCAGTTTGTCGAACCTTTCAACTTCACATCTGGCTTTATTAACTTCCTCTTTCAGTTTTCCGAAAACTTCTTTACTCCATCCTTTAAGGACGTTTCCACATTTTTAACTTATCGTTCAAAACCCACCGTGGTATGCCCGAATTACTATGCTCATTCCAAGCTTTAAGAACCACATTGCTAAAGCTATCATGATTCATCCAGAAATCATAAAATTTACACGGTGTAGGTCAAAAATCAGAAGTGTTTTGCTACCTATTGTTTCGATAAGCCAATGTCATCATGCCTTTACCATCGACCATTATATGTGGTATTAATTGCTGAACCATCTCAACCACAACTACAACAATAAGAGGAAATAATTAATTAGCTACCTCCTCTGATCGGTTCTTGCCACCACCATAGCTTCATAGGGAGATACATAATAAAGTCAAAAAAAAAAGTACATAGAACATAAAGAAACATATTCAAAAATAAACCTAATACTTGCGTTTTCATATTCAAGCAAACATTTTCATGAAAATTGGTTGTGAATCTTGCATAAATTCAGCCAAAAGCGAAGTGAAGTTAACGGGTATGAGCATTCACGGTCCTTCTCAAGTGCAGAAGGCCTCCCATAGTTTGAAGAAACTGTAACTTGGTGGCTGATAAGCATCAGATCCGGAGAAAAAAAATGCACCATTCTCTCTTAACTCATCCATTAAATTGAACATCCTACCTTATATTATCGAGCAACCAAGGATAGACACCGTTACGTTTTGAATCCAAAAATAAAACCTAAAAAACTCACACCCCTCATGACAAAAAATAATCGTCCATGGTTGCAGCTTTAGAAAGGAGGAATTACCCATGGTAGTGTTGTCCCACCACCACTTTCAATTACCATAGATCCACCGTCCATTCAATTCATCCATTTTTTCTCCTTAATTTCCAGCACCTATATTTTGTCTTATTTTTAACTTTGAAAACAAAAAATCGCTCCACCTTGAAGGTAATGGTGGCAGTAACGGGGAATGGGGCTGGGTAATGGTGGATGAAGATGGGTGAAATGACAGCTGGGCTGGGTGTGGTGTGGGAGGTGACGGGGCCGGTGGTGGTGGTAGGTGGCAGTACTGATGGGATTGGCAGGAAGGAGAGGGTGGTAGCTAAAAGGAAATTTGGGGTAAGTTAGTATTATGTGTGTAGTTACATTATTGGAGTGGAAGATTTTAACATGTGCGGTGAGGTAGCAAAGGAAAATAACCAATGTTTTGAATGGATTAAAGGAAGGTGCAATAATTGGCAGGGGGAATGGCATAATTGACCGGAAGACCCGTGCAATGCTTTTACGCAAAGTGTGGTGCTTACAATTTAATTTGATGTAGTTTTTTCATTCTACTTGGTCTATGTGGTGATGTTTAGATGTGCATGATGCTTTTTTACTTGTCTCCATTGTCTCCGTTGTATCATTTCGTCCTTAGTTAGGTGTTCTTACTTTGTGTCATCCGCTGTTCTTGGTGGAACATTGTGGCTTATACTCCAAATCCTCATCTCTTTTTTTTTTTTTCTTCAGCTTCTTGCTGGAGTTTTAATAATATTATATTTGTTGTTAAAAAAAACCCCTATTTCGCTCCCTTCATGTTGGAAATGAAGGGTACTTCCAGATATTTGCGCCTAAAGTTCATCGAAATGTCCAGCATTAACATCATCATTCGCCAAAAAATAGAATTAACCCTTACTTCTATAAAGTTATACCCCTCTTTAAAGAGACTTGCAGGAAAAAAACGATGTCGTACCAAAGCAATTTCATATAATAGGCAAACAAAATAGTTTGAATCAAATGTGATACAAACGATGAAAAAATAGTTTGCACCCTTCAAACGATGGGTACCTTTCCGTTGTTACCGTGTGATTCGAAGTCAAAATTTTACTATCTTACAACATTGCGAATTTTCAAACTCCTGTGCAAAAAGAAAGTGAAAAATAAAAAACCCCATCCAACAACAACCACCTCAGGCCTTGAAGTTTGCTATGTATCAAAAGGATTGACCCTGATCAAAAAAGAACTGATACTTCCCCAATCATGTTTGATTTACGTTTAATTTTAAGATATAAAGATAAAGTAAATTCTCGAATCATATTTTTGTCATGAATGTCAAAGTTATACGGGCTTGTTCTATATATTTTTCGTTAAACATATATATGTATTGTATGCTTTATGGAAAAATCCTACCTAATTTTTTTTAATAAGCAACAAATAAAAAACACATGAAAATGACACGAGCCATTATTGTCACGACCCATCCAACCTTTATATAGACTGACAATGACCCCAAGCCGGTGTGTCTCATTTCCTTTCCTTTGATAAATTGATATCCTTCGCTCTCAATTCTCAAAAGCAAGTATTATGCTGCAGATCCGAGGTATCAAGCAACAACACGAGCCATTATTGTCACTGGTTGCAGGTGTCTCTTAATGAAGTTTTGTTGTTTTGCTTATACTTTGATAGCAAATTTTCAACTGCCTTAACAATCGGACTTATTTCAAGAACCAAAATAAGATATTTTGCTTAAAGGTGTGTCTATGCATTTTTTTTTTATCCGTGTACATGAAGCCTAGTGACCTGAGAAAATTCGGATCAGTGAAATAGTCTGTTTTATTATTATTATTATTATTATTATTATTATTTCATAAGTTAGTATTATTTATACAGCTGTCCTAGGAATCGGATGCATTGCCACCAAGTAAAATGGTATGATGGTAGTATCGTACGTAATTTGGTCTCTCAAAGATTTTCTTCCATGATTCTGGGGATGGAGATGAAAATCCTGTATGGAGATAAAAGTTTCTCTAATCTCTGCCACCGAGGTGAAATTTTCGAATCTCGGCACTAGGATGAAAATTTCGAATATGTGGCGGCCGTGAAAAATCATTTAAAAAGTAACTTTTGCTGAATTGAAGTTTTAGAAGGTTTAATACCTTTGCTGATTTGGTAAGTGATGATAGATGGGTCTACTAGACCGGGTTACACATAATTGGGCCAGGCCCATAGTTAAACAGTCAAGACAATGGATCGGCAAGCAGACCGTAAGCGGCCGACTGAGAATAGTCGTAAAGCGGCCGACTGTAATAATCACCGAAGCGGGACTCCATCATGCGACGTGTAAAGTTTCTCCAACAGAACGCTTGGCTGCGCAGAAGCGTTTCTGAGCAGAATATTCGGTTGAGTACACCGAAGACTGAGTCAACATCAGTTCAACCGCCTGTAGACGTGGGTAGACCCCACCATCGTGAGTGTCTGAAAATAACCGGTGATAACCTCCCATCATGTAAGGGAGGGAATCACGATCTACAACTATAAAGAATACCTTGAACTACGAGGGGGACTTGATTCCAGTTTGCTGACAAAAATTGGATACGTAGGCAGCTCTCTCTCAAGAGTTCAGTCCAAAATTACATTCAAACACTATAGTTCTTGTACAATTTTCCTAATTAGAATTAACCGATTACCCGTTTGTAAGATTCGTACAACATCAGTAAGCTTTTAAAAAGGAGGAGTGGGTCATTGTGTGTGCCCATGATGTGGGTGGACATTCATCGACTTTTGCCGAAGTTTTAGTGTAATTACGGACCTAGATGTCGTTTCCTTCGAAGTCCTGGCCAAGATAGATAGATTCATTTCATTTTTTTTATCCATTTGCTTTGCTGAGTTATCTATATTATTTATTTTTTAGGTTTTTGTCACCAAGGACAATTAATAAATAAAACAGGATCCAAGTATACTGATAATTAGAAAGGACAAGACCTGTGTAAATTTCCCAAAACACCCTTAACCTAATAATTCTATCCCTAAAACATTCAAACAGCCGTCCCCCTTTTCTCCCATCTCTCTTTTTGAACAGCTATGGATTCGCAGCTATCTTGAAGTCTTCAAAGCTGTGATTCGCAGTTATGGATGCCATGTTTCTTTATTCCGATTCCGGCATCGGATGCCACCACCACCAGCTGTGATTCGCAGCTATGGATTCACACTCACAAAGAAGAACGCCGATAAAAATGCAAAGACACCGATCAACAAAGCAAAGAACTCCTACCAGAAATACCGATCAACAGCAGCAACACCGATCAACAACAGCAGCAACAACAGCAACTCCTACTCGATTGAATCATCTCCTTCTTTTGGATCTTAGAACCCAGATGAATTCACCCCACTGAGTTCCAATCCAAATGTTATCTCCTCCAATTCTGTCTCATTCAAGAAGAACACGAGAAGGTTGCATCAGATTGAACGATTTGGGGATTAGGGTTCGGGGATTTTCGGCTGCAACCACTGCTCCGCCCATGTCCAATTTCCGGCCAAGAAGGCAGGCTGATTTTTATTTTTTATTTTTTTCGATTTAGGGTTGTTACTATTAATTTTGTAACGTTACTACATTTTACGGGACTGTTGTGACTACATTTAGGATGTTACGACATTTTACAGGACTGATACGACTTGTTCATTGGCATTCTTTTTTTTTTACGTCTTTATTATTACTTGTTTTTAGGTCACATTACTTTTTCCATTGGATGTTACGACATTTTATGGACTGTGACTACTTGTTTAAGTGGCTGTTACTATATTTTATCTAGTGTTACTACGTGTTAATGTGTAAAAGGGTATTTTTGTCCATTTATTATGAATTTGTCCTTTCTAATCACGAAACATATAGTAACGTCCTTCTGGACCCATTATTTTTTTTTTCCATGTGGCCCCTTCCCCTTTATTTTTTACTTATTCATCGCACGCACACCACATAGACAACATTATAAATTTGTTTCTATCAACCAGTTTCCGGAAAACCCAGATGCTTCTGTTTATGTTTCTTTTTAAGTCTTGTTCCCTTTGTGATTGTATTTGCAGATCATGGAAGAATATGAGAACATCCTGAATTGCTAAGAAACATTGGAAACAATGATTTGCAAAGTAGACTCTACATGTACAGAGATTGCAAATACGGTTTTCAATTGCTGAAAGAACGTTGATCATGGCATATCATTTTGTATGGATCTGAAAGGTAATTTACGTTGTTTTTTCCTTCATATCTTTATACAATCGGAGGGAATTTTCTTAAATCCTTGAGTCACATTCGTTTTGAATGGCTATTCATTGTAAAGTCGTATTATCACGCACTACTTGAGGAAACATTGGTGCTGGTAATCTGTTTGTCACCGTAGTAGCATTACAATTTTTTTCATTTGCTAAAATATTGTTATATATTGTATATTTTTTAAAGCATTGAAATTCAGATTCAATCAAACATCTTTTTCAATGCTAGTCCACGGGTTAGGGGATGTATTGTGCTGTATTGATTTATACGTGCTGTTGAATAAATAAAATGTTAAATATCCGTCTCCCCATCAGCTTAAGCTTTTGGGAGAGATGGTAGTTCAACATTATATCAGAGCGAGAGATCATGGGTTCAAGTCCCGCTTCAAGCATAGTCACTCAAACAAAACAAACAAAAAACAACTAGCATTTGGTCTCCCTAAAAAATACAATAGGCCTACACTTGAAGGGTTGTGTTGAATATATAAAATTTTAAATATGTGACTCCCCATCAGCTTAAGCTTTTGAGAGAGATGGTAGTTCAACTTGTGCGTATTATTTCATTATTATACTATAATCCAAAATGTTCTTTTTCTAAGTGTTGAGAATTGCTCGGGTTCAAATTAATTTGTGTTTTTTATTTTGATGGTAGATGATAATATAGGCTATAGGGACGTTGATAGAAAGAGATAGGTCGACTAGGCAGACTATAGTGAAGTACATAGAGCGATATTACCCGAAATTGCCAGCAAATCACTGGAATTTGTTGACACGGCACCTGAAATGGATGAAAGACAATGGTGAACTTGTTATGGTTAACAATTCAAACAATTCCTGATGATCTTGTGTCTCTCTATGCTGCATTTGGTCTGATATATGATGGTTCGTTAGATTGTGCTCCTGCTCCTATGCCTAAGAAACGACCTGGCCATCCAGTGCAGAAGGCCTTGCGTCCTAGAAATGCCACCACATCTCCTGTAACTAATGGAACTGATGATCTGCCATGAAGAGGCATCCACCTAAAAATGTTGCATCAGGGGCTGTTGTTGTTGGTGTTAATAGTCCATGGGGTCGTGGAAATTCAATTTTATGTTACCAAATGTGACTTGATATCTACGTCTAGTGTATCTAAATCTGGTGTTAGCTGAGAATGATGGTCTGTTGATTAAAAATATTCAAGACATGGAAGTCACCTGAGTAAAGTGCAGTTAAGATCCATCTATCAGCATAGTGAAGTAGGCTGAGTCAGTTGAATACTGTTGAGTTCTACATATGGGCCGCTTGGTTACATAGCTGGTGACTCATTTGAGTTGAGTCACATCTGGGGGCATTTATGGGAAATCCGGCAGTTGGTATAATGGCGGTTAATGTTAGGTTTCCAAGGCTGTAAATACCAAATGATTGTAATCAATGTAGTGTGTGTTCATTCATGAATTTCTGTGCATAATAAAATATCTCTTTTTTTGTCCGTGGAGTAGTCGGCAAAACGCCGGAAACCACGTTAAATCACTGAGTTTTTCTTGTATCTGTGGTTTGTCAATTCCGCCATTAATCTATTACCTTTGAATTTCTTCTATTTGTTCTTTCATGGTCGTATAGATTTATATATTGTATACCATTTTATACTAATGAAACTTACACTCCTAACTTTGAAAAAACATGTTGTATCCTACGACTTGTACGCACACCAGACCATCCAACTTTCGAAGATCACATTCTTTCTTCGCTCGCCTAACCGCCAACCCCTCCTTCTGACCGCCCTTTTTAAAATTAAAAAAGTCTCCCAAAACGCCTTCACAACCGCCTAACCCTTCATCCTCCACTCCCATCTGCATCTCCATATCTATCTTCATGTCCCAAATCCACATTTGAGTTGAAACCATCTTTGATACAAGGGCCATTCACCTTAGACCACACCTCTATCAAGACAATGCAATGCAATGAAACATCATATACATTTATGAGACCCCATTTACAGAAAAATATTATGTTTTATCGACGTGAACATTTCAATACACCTGAAATATGTTTTATCCTAGTGAACATTTCAATACACCTGAAATAAATCCTTTATGCGAATGTCTATGACATGATTCAGAGTATTGTGATTTGTCGGTGAGCTTCATTATTCCGCTACGAAGACCGTTACATATTTGTGCTTTTAAATTAATTGGAGAATGTTGCGTGTTCAAGGCATCTCTTGAAGCCAAAAGTTCTAACCATTCAACTGCAACTGCGGCGCAAAGTATACATGGGTCAGCATTCAGAGAGCATATGGACATTGTAGCTATCAGGATGACTCTGTGAAGTTTTGAAACAGATGCATTGATGCCACAACAGGAAAAATCTTAAAGAACTTTACGGTGAATAAGTGAAACCAATAAAATGATACAACTGGTTAAAACTAGAGTAACCTTAAAAAAACATGATGATAACTTGATCAAATAGAGAATAATATAAAGTAAGTAGACTATAACATGATATACATCATTAAGTATAGTGGATATTTCCTGATAAAGATGCTGGATATACAGAAACCTGATTCCGGATCCGATCCAAAATTGGATCGTCAGAGCTGATCACCGATTGACACACTCGATCATGCACAACGCAAGCAACGAATTAGATTCGTTTACGATTTTACCACGATAAGATTCACATGATTAATTAATTAACTACAAGAAAGTTTAAGATTTACCCAACCGGAGAGAAGCCATGATCTTCCGAGTTGTATCTCCAAGCGACGACTGGTGGACGTCGATCCCGCATTCAAACCTCCTCGAATATGACTTCAAGAAAAACCTAGTTTTTCTTCTTCCCGATAACTAGGACAAGAAAACAAAATTTCTCTCCTTTTGTCACAAAAGTGGCGTAGGATTTTTCCTCAAAAATCACGTTGGAATCAATAATTTTGTGTTGGGAGAAAGTCTATTTATATAGGCTAATAACCAAATAGTTTGAGAGTTTATCTTATACACATATTTATATTTTCCTTTAAGGAAAATAAAACATTTATCCAATAAGAAAACAAATTTCCTATTTATCCAATAAGAAAACTAATTTCTTACTTATAATTATTTAACACATAAATAATTATATTATCCCTATTATAATTAATTAGGAGAAAATTTCTTTTCCCAAAATAAATAAAATGTGGCACCATTTTTATGCCATATGGGATAATAGAAAATGTCTTTTCTATATTACGTATTATTTACCGTATAAATAATATCAGCATATTCATTAAATAGACCAATTGTTTATTTTATTCTCGGGGTTCCAACATACGAGATTTCACTCACGTGTTAGGAGCCAACCCGAGGACCATTGACCTATAACCAATTGCTACAATAAATTAGAATAAAATGTTCATCGAACATAACATTTCTATTCAACTTACTAATTCCTGAATTACGCCATCATAAATCTGAAACTGAACTCTATCGATTATAGATATGACTTATTCTCAAAGTGTCGAGTCAATAAGTGTCCATTGATATAATCATTACATATAGACTAACCCTCCATAGACTATCCGTAAAGAAGAGGGATTATTTCCGTAAACCTTCTTCATTACATCTTATCCTTATTTACCATCAACCCACTAGTGATCAATTTATTTCATAACCATTATAAACTCGGCCGATCGATCAATTTCTAGGATCAACAAATAAGGGGATTGTCTTTCTACTTCCCGCAGGAAGGAATAGATTCCATATCTATGAGACACACTTCTCACTCATTCCAGAATAGTGCCAACATGAAATTGATTCAGACCGCGCCTCATTGCAATCCTTAACGAACACATCAAACCCTATCTTGAAACAAGTAGGAGTATGCAATCACTTCAGGATTAAGGTTAATCCATATATGATCATCTTGTGATTCAATAACTTTTCTCAATCACGGAATTATATGAGAAATTCAGATTAAATCGGTCCAGTCTTATATGACTACATCATATATAAATGCCCTACTTAGATAACTAATATCGACTGTCCGGACAAGTCGGTCACACCATAAAGTGTTCTGGGCGCATTAATGGAGGTTTAATCAATATACCCCATACTTTGATTAAGTTCACCACGGACTAACAGTTCAAGTGTATCACCATAATCTTAATCCTCACATGTGACACACACTAAGTTATATGGCTACATATGATAAAACTTAGGGCGCTACTTCCAACAATCTGTCATTTATTAATTATAAAAATAATTACATAAATTGTCTTTCGGACACTACTTCCAACAATCTCCCACTTGCCCGTAAGGACAAGCAACAATTGTCTTTCAGGCACGACACCCAAGAATCTCCCACTTGCCCGCAAGGACAAGAAATGATTGTTGTTAGAGCACCACCTCCTTATTCTATTAGCAACAACATTCTCCCAGTTGCTCTAAAGCAGGTGAGACATATCTCCCAATTTCATACCTGTCAAGCGCTTATCTGTGACAGTAAATGCCACACGACTTGGTAAACTGATCAGCTAGGTTGTCGGCTTGAGGCGATCTTTTAGGACCGAAACGTCGCCTCTCTACCCGGTCTGTCTGATCAGGTGGTACTCTCTCAATATGATTTTGACCTCTTGTGATTGCAAAGATCCTTTGCATGAGCTACATCTCAACTATTTTCATAGTAAAATGGTATCGGCTCATTGAGACCTGGAATCACTTTCAGATCCAACAAAAAACTTCTCAAGCTATATTGCCTCCTTAGCTGCTATGTATTTGACTAACATAGTTGAATTGGCGGTGCTAGATTGCTCCAGACTATAGCTCCATCACAATGAGTAAACACTTTGCCCAATATCAACTTATGATCATCCTTAATCTGACTTAAAATCAGAATCAATGTAGTCAACAATACTCAGGTTTGCACCCGAATACCCACGCACACATCTCCTCGTTCTCTAAAGGTACTTGAGGATGCACTATACTGCTACTCAATGTCTGAATCCAAGATTCGACTGTTATTGACTTTTAATAACCTGACTTTCTCTATCCAAAAGAGAATCTATCCTATTTTTTCTATATCCGAAGAGTAAGAGAATTATTCCGTGAGGGAATGGGTAGGAAACCTCTCGTTGAATGTTGCATACGAAAATGCATTATCATCTTAAACAATAAGATGGATGGGAAACTGGCCAACTTGTTCTCATGAATTCGACCGAATCAAATTCTAAGAATATAGTCCACTTCTCTATTTCAGAGATGCTTTGGCTCATCAGTTTCTGACTTCTGATAACACACTCATGTTTCTTACAACTGTTGCAGTGTCACTTTTAATACTAATGTCTACTACTTTACCAATATAGATTCTCTGGTCTACAAAAGACTTATCAATATTCTGTTCAAGCCCACACATTTTAAACATGTGGCCTTTAATGACCTAGACGTTTGCTTTAATCCATCAATGGATATATGCATAGGCAGTCAATCTGCCATTTGGCTTTAAGCTGAAAACCTTTCTGTTTCAAATGAATTCAAGCTCCTTTCTACGGAAAGAAAGTTTCAGGGCATCACCCCTGGTAATCTTTCTACTTTCCAACGAATCAAGAAAGGCTGAATTGTGAGAAAGTTTCAGGGCATCACCCATGTTTAACTCTCTACTTGTCAGGGAATTACCCCGAGACCACTTAGCTTTGCTGTGAAAGATAAACTTTCCCATTCAATCAACTCTTTTTCACGTAGATCAAATTATTCCAGCTGGGCCTGAGACACTCAGGTGGTTCTACAAGATTGTGAAAAGAACTAGAGTACTATAACTCCATTTGCAGGTTTGTGGCTTTAAACCGATCTCTTATTATCAGAATTCTATACAGCCTTCCCAAAAAGACCATATGTGATCAATCACCCCCAGCAGACTGTAAAGTCTGCACGATCCCAGTGGGTCAATGGTTAAACCATACTCACACTTCATTTGGGTGGATCGATATTCTGATCTGGTGTAGTAGTATTTATCAGCGTAACCTCCAACAACCAATGATGGATGAAGTCTGATTAAATCAGATAATAACTCCTTGAGTAACTGTACTTCAAGGTCTAAGGTTGTTATTTAAACATTCTTTTAGGAAGGAGGTAACAGTGTAACCGTCACTATCCGATCTTGAATCTTATAACCAACCTTTACTCATTGCATTAAGATATTTCATGAACAGTCACCATCTGAACGTGTATGTAAAATCTCCAGTCCTACCTTCAAGCACTAGTGCTAAATGCCTCTATTTACAGAATTGGAGTGAATGTACTTCACTCATCATCCACAAATTCATAAGTATCTTCTAGGTAGACTTCTCGGTATTATATAATAATGTAAACCGTAATTTTTCAACTTATATCTTAATTGAGTTAAGCAGTGTAATGTAGCATATCAATAACTATATAAGGCAATACATGGTTGATCCTTTCAGTGAAATCGTTTCATTTGGAGGTAGGCTAAGCATCAGTGACAAAACTGTGCTATAGCATATATCTGAGCATGAAATACTATCTTCTCTTGTAATATCAGAGATTCCTCCAAATATTTAGATAAACTATCGGCGTTTTGAGTAGTCATTAGACAAATTGTCTACCACTCAAAACCTCACACTAGCTTGTATCCTTCATAAGACCCTGAAGGTCAATATGAACAAGCTTTCATACTTCTTCAGCTCTATTATCCTTTCCCAGTTGAAAGGTTACTTAGTCATTTTTCCTTTGAGATAGTGTTCTTAGACTGGGAGATAGTGTTCTTAGACTGGCGTTTCGAGTAGTCATTAGACAAATTGTCGACCACTCAAAACCTCACACTAGCTTGTATCCTGCATAAGACTCCGAAGGTCAATATGAACAAGCTTTCATACTTCTTTAGCTCTATTATCCTTTCCCAATTGAAAGGTTACTTAGTCATTTTTCCTTTGAGATAGTGTTCTTAGACTGGGAGATAGGAATCACCCTTAGCCAGTCTTCACATGTTATATTTAGGGTACATGCACTAATTAATAGATGCTGAAGAATCATGTATCTTAATATGGAAACCATTTGTCTTAATAGCTTATGATGTGTTACATATACCTTTTTCAGCATTACTTAGTGGTTCTGACTTTATCAGACAAAAGTCTGAGTCTCAGAATAGTATACAAATGTCTTATTCACTTTCTTTAAGGCATTTATATTATCGATTTGAAAATGAATCCGTTCGTTCCAACGAATCTGAAAACATAAATTAAATTTCTGCGATATTCAAGGATTAAAATCCGAAATTTCTTTCCTGATATCACTCCCACTATCTCAGCTGAAATAACTGCCCGTTGTCTACTCGTTAATCATGAATGCCCTGCTACCTTGTTCTTACAAAATAACTTTAGCTTTTGAGTCAAATTACCCGGTTAAGAAAGTCTTTAAGGATTCATAGGTTAGTAATCCAAAATCACTTTCCTTCTCCTATACTATCTTTTATTAATATTTCAGTTTAGCCTTTAGCTTGTTTTGTTTTGATGACTTACACTTGTAGACATTTTCTTTCCCATTCTCGGCTTTCTATAAAAGGAAATGGCCTTGAACTAGCAGTTTATAAGAGTAGACACTACTCGTAAACTGTGGGATGTCTGGTAAGATTGATATCAAATAATTCTCGTCATCTTTGAACTAATATCGGTTGTCTCTCGTTCAACATGAGTGACAGCAGTGACATACTCATAAATGTCACTTAAGTTTGAAGGCTTAAGAGGGAAATCCTACACCGAAAAAATTAATTGCATTCAAGATTTATGAGTTCAACGTTCTTGTTACTTTTCCACTTTCACGAAGTCATCATCAGTCAATTATAATTACTTATGCAGTCTACTCACCTTGAGATAATATGTAGTTGTAAAATAAATTATGACATAAATATAAATCAAATCATACACCACAACATATAATAATTTTAGGAATTATAAACGTGATGTCATGCATGCAGTTTATCCTACCATTCCAAGGATTTAATCTCACACCTCAGTGCCGCTGTAGGCTAGGTCAAAGATGTGACGATTAAATTGAGACAATATCTCTCAACAATTAAACCATTTAGAATCAAACATCTCCGTCTAGTTGTTGATTAACATCCTTTTTCAGCCAAGAAAATTCCAAAAATATCCTTGTGAGTGTGACCTACTATTTTAGATTTTAAAGTATGCCCCCAGTATACCGCCGTAGGGTAGGTCAGTGACCCGATGAGTACTCATAATCCTATCCTTTCGGAGACCAAGCTTTGAATTTTGATAGCGGTGAAGGCCATCCATGGGGGGCGAAATAAAAGCGGCACGAGGCGCCACCATTCTCACGTGCTTGTGCCAACAGTAGAGGCCGTGGGGTCGGTTGTCACCTTCCCCGCTCCCACTCGTTATTTTGAAAAATAGGTAAACTTATTAGGATTTTCAGAATTTATTAATAACACGAAACACAATAAATCATGAATATTTAATGTTAATCCTTATACTAGTTCAACGGTTCCAAATACCGTCTAACTAGTGTCACTTATTCACGACTTTCCAATTTCTCGGATTTATAAATTTTGTGTAGACACTACACAATTAAAATTCGCCAAGAAATTTATAATCGTAATACATTAGGACTTATGAATTTCTCAATAATTTGAAAACAATAAATCACGAAATTTAAAGCTCCCACTAGTTTATCGGTTCGTAATACCGTCTAACTAGTGACACTATATTCATGATTTTCCAATTTATCGATTATTTAGAAAATCTCTTGTGTAGACACTACACAATTAAAATTTACCAAAGAATTTTATAGTCCTAATAATGTCATGATAAAATTTTGGATCTCGGAATTTTTCCAATAATCCGAAAATAATAAAACACGAAAAGCAATCACAAACTTATCGGTTCCAAATACCATCTAGTTAGTGTCTATTTTTTCACGATTTTCCAAATTTTCGTTTATTAAAATCCTATTTATGTAGACACTGCAGAATTGAAATTCTCAAACAATTAGATCTCAAAAACAAATTTACCAAGTACATTTATATTTTTATCATGTGAATTTTATATCAAGATAAAATTTCGTTTCCTTTAATTTACTTAATTTATTATTAATCTAAATTAATTACCATTTTCATACATGTCTAATTAATTCCAAAATTAATTTTTTAAATATATGCATATGCTAGGAGTGGAATTCATGAATATGATGCATGGCATGGTTATATCACATAAATGATCACATAAGAATATAAATGTGAAAAATAAACTTCTGAGATGGACCATTGGTACCCTCGTATCTAATCTATAAATTTAAAATTAAAATAATAAATAAACCCTACGTTTAAAGTATTTACTAATCTCTAATTCATCCTGCCGTCTCTCGTATAATAATTCACTGCTCCGTTTCTTGAACAAAAGAGCTCCCAGCCGAGTTGACTGCACGTCTCTTCACCTATTGTGGTAGCCCTGGTTTGAATCCCGTCTGGTACAATTTTGTTTTCTTCATAAAACTGCAACCTTTCTGAATTTTTTTGATAAAAATGCATCAAGGGGGATTCAAACCCTTGACTTACCGGTTGCTGTAACACATCTGAACCACTGCGTCGTCGTGCTGTTCTTCCATAAAAGCTTCGACTTTAAACTTTATACAATAGTGCCGCCAGAAAAATAAATAATTGTAACTACTATGAAATTAAATTAAAACAAATAAATTACATAATTTCCTATACCCGGAAAAATTGGGTTTACAATAGATCTAACGGTAAATAAGTACCAACACCAATCCATCTCGTCAACCATAAACATTCAACCACGCATATATATAATAAATGTATAAAAGATGCAATTTATTTAATCAATTTCACTCCTTATTAATTAATTATGCAATCAAGATCGCGAAATCGCTTTAACCTGGCTCTCATACCACATACTGGATTGTTGGTCCCTTGAAAAGGCTTTGATTATGTTTAGAGGGGGGGGGGGGGGTGAATAAACTTAACACTTAAAACTTTTGGAGTTAACAAACTCAAAGAAGTTCGTGAGATATTTGATCGCCAGAGTCTCGGCACTTCGATAGTGTGTTGACTGTTGATTTACGGAATTAGTTGCAGCGGAATATATTCAAGTGAAGCCTTATTACTTGCTAAAATATGATACCAAGTATTAGATACTCAGTAGTGTAAGTGTGTGATTCAGTTGCTAGTTTCAGTAGGTTGATGTGCTTAATATACTAAATGAAGAATTTAAATGTAGAAAGTACGTAGGCAATTTTATAATGGTTCCAGGTGGTGTAATCCTGTCAGTCCACTCTTCTCCTGTGATGTTGGAGGTAATTTACTAGAGATCCTTGAGGTTGCAGTTACAAAAATCCCTAAGTTGTTTGTCCTTCACCAATAACTATGGCTTCACAAACTGAACACTTGAACAAGTAGGATTGCTGCTCCAAAGTCTTCCACTGGTCCTTGAAGGGTTAGATTGCCTCTTCACCAGCTCCACCAAAAACAACAGTCCTTGACACCCTAAGATGCTTCACTATCTTCAGCAGGTTTCTTTTAAAAGAAAGTTTGAATCAAGTATGTGATTCAGCTTTCAGCAGCTTGATCAGGATGAAATGATCAGCAGCTTGATGTCTTCAAGTGTGAAAACTTGATGTAGCTTGATGACAGATTACACTTGAAGAAGTTTACTAGATCTGAAGCTTTAAGTTCAGTAGGATCAGCAGGGTGATTTCTTGATAAGAATTTGAAGCTCATGATTAATTGTTGTTTATCTTTTCAAAAATCATCATCTGTTTCTGTATCAGGGGTCTTCTATTTATAGGTGAGAATCCTTGTAACTTATGTTTGAAATTCAAACATAGACGTTTCAGATTTGTCCCTTTCATGACTTGCATTCTGTCCCTGTACATAGTACTTGTTAGAAATACCATCCGCAACGGAAGCGATTTAAGGATCTAAATCTATGAGTATACGCAATAAAACATTAAATCTATATCTACAAGGGGGTTGTAGATCATACCTCTTGGATCTCTAAATCCAAGTTGAAGAACCGCAAAGGATGAATGTGAAGATGTGAAGAGCACCACAGTCTTCCGATCGTGTGATCCAAGCAATTCCCGGTGGAAGGAATTCTCGACTCGAACCCTTCCGATATGCTACCCGGAAAAATCTCCAAGATTTCTCCCTAATACCCCTTGGCCGAAAAAATATTTTCTTCTCCTCTCTAAGAGGTGAAGTCGAAATATGTAGTGTATTAAGGCTTGGGAGAACTCTCTTTTTATAGGAGAGTAAAACTTAGCCTCCAAGGATTTTTATTTATCAAACAAAATAAATCCTTTAATAAAAGATAATTCCATAATATCCTAGAACAAATCTAGAATAATATTTATCTTTATTATTTACCATAAATATTTATCCAATAAATATTTTATGCACATGTCTTATTAATCACAAGAAAACTAATTTCTTGTTCCATTAAGAAGAGGGGCGAAATTTATCATATTGACCTAGTCAATATTAATTTTGCCATCACACAATAATTGGGCCAAGATTATGGAAAATGTCTTTTCCACATATTTAATTATTTAGCCCAACTAATTTAATAGTCCACTAAACAATTAATTCACATATCGCTTTAATAAAGTCCAACAAGAACTAAATTAATATTATCGATTCGACGTCCGAGAATAGCTATGCTATTTTAGGAGGCACGTCGGGACCATGGACTAATAATCGTGACTCCGATAAATCAAATAAATAATTATAGAATAATTATATTCGATAAATCAATCACAGAATATGCCACCATAATCCCGTGATCGCACTCCTCCGATTATGAGATTATATTTATCTCTTCATGAGAATGATAATAAGCGTCCATTGATATAATCATTACATATGGATTAATCCTCCATAGATCTGCTCATTCTAAATCGTGAAGTTACCGTTAACCCTTTTAGAACCTCTTATCCTTATTTACCATTAACCCCTAGTGATCAATTAATTCATACAACTCACCGTGATCAATCGGTGTGATATGAACTCGCGCGATCGATCGGTTTCTAGGATTAACAAATAAGGGAATCGTTTATCTACTTCCATAAATGGAAGGAATGGATTCCGTATCTGTGATAACACGTACTACTCACTCAATCCAAAGACAACGCCAAGATGGGGTAATTCGGACCACAGACTCGATGTAATCCTTAACCGTCAAGTCAAACTTCATACTGATTCAAGCGGTTGACCGTGATCACCTCGAGATTAAGATATATCCATAAATATGATCATCCATTGATTCGATAAGACTTCGATCACGGAATTATATCGTGAACTCTAATCAAATCGGTCCACCCTTATATGATATATCTATCATATATAAATGCCCCACCAGGTTCTCTTAACCGAAAGTCCGATAAGACAATCACACCTATTGTGTTCAAGCGCATTAATAGCACGTTAAAGGAGACCCGATACTCTCGATTAACTTCACTACGGGCTAATTGTATTTTAAGTATATCTTCACTAACTCAATCCTCCCGTGTATATCCCATACACTGAGTTAAGTGATTACATAAACGATATACTTAGGGTTTTCTGTAGTGTAAATACTATTGTCACATCGGTGAATATGAGAATAATAAATATGAATAATAACATCATTTCATTTATTAAATAAAACAATTACAAAATTGTCTTTCGGGCATCACACCTAACAATCTCCCACTTGCACGAAAGCATGTGATTAATTGTTTTAGAGCACACCCTATTATTTAAAATACAACAAACTACATCTCCCACTTGCTCTAAAGCAATGGAGACTTATCCCGTATTCTAGTACCCACTAAGCATGTCATAACCATTTCGATTCCAAAGTACACTCCGAGTATGCCGTCGTAGGATAGGTCGGTGACTCGGGAGCACCTACATCTAAATGTCATGGGTCTTAATGATTAGTCAGGTTGTCGGCTCGAGACGCGATCCGTAGAATCGAAACGCGTTGCGTCCATCAAATCATGTGGTACTGAGTAAACACTCGAGCCCGAGATCGACTTAACGATCATCCTAAATCGACTTAAAGTCAAAATCGATGTATCACACATATCCAAGTTCACACATGAATATGTCCGCATATTGTTCCTCGTTCTCTTCAAGATACTAAAGGACATACTAAACTTGCTTTGTTAACCGCCGAATCTAAGATTCGATCAAAATTGACGCTCAATAACCTCGACCATCTCTTACTAGAAAGAGAATCTATCCCATTTCTCTTGATCCGAAGATTTAGAGAGTCATTCCCGAGGTATAGGGTAGAACTTCCTCGTTGAATGTTGCATACACGATGCATCATCTTAACCAATAAGATGGATGGAAAACCAAAGGATCGATTCTAATGAGTTCGACCGAGTCAAACTCTTAAGAATGTTGTCCAAATCTCGATTCTGAGAGAATTGTGGTATTGTCGATTCGACTTGAGATAATACACCCATGTTGATTCCAACTAGTGCAAAGTTATATCCTTCACAAACACTAATATATATTTATATATTCACTCATCAGTACTAAAATTGATGTCCAATCTACAAAAGACTTATCAATATTCTCGGTCAAATCCACATATTGTAGAAATATATGACTTCCAATGACCGAGAGGTTTGCTTTTTATCCACAAAGGACATAAGCCTTGATGATCATCCCTGTCATAAGTTCATAAGTCAATACCCTTCATTTTAATGAATCCAGACTCCGTTTGTTTGGCAAGAAAGTCTCGAGGAATCACCCTTCTTTCTCGCTTTTGAATGAAATCATGCAATAATAAGTGGTAAGAGAGTTCAAGGTCCGATTAACTCTCTACTTCTTAGGAATTACCCTAGACCACTCAAAAGCTTTGCTCTGAAAGATAAACTTTCCTATTCATTCTACTCTTTTCCTTGTAGATCCAATTACTCCCACTGGGGCCTGAGACACTCGGGTGGTTCTACAAGAGTATGAACAGCAATTGAGTACCGAACTCCATTCACGGTGGTTATGGCTATTAAACCAACCTCTATTATCAGAATCCTATACTGCTCACAAAAGAGCCATAGGTCATCAATCGATCCTCAGACTACAAAGTCCGCAGAACCCGTAATGGGTAATGGGTAAACCATACTCCCACTACATTCTGGGTGGATCGAAATTCTGATCTAGTTTAGTAGTATTTAGTGTTATCACCAACAACCGATGTTGGATGTGGTCTGATTTTAATCAGTTAGTAACTACCTTGAGTAAACGTACTTCAAGGTTTAAGGTTTTACTGTTCATAGACTCTATCAGAAAGGACGCAACAGTATAACTGTCCCTTCCCGATTTCAAGAATCTTATAACAAACCTTTTTCTCAATGCTACAAGATATAGAACGATTGGTCACTGACCGAACGTGTTCGCGAAATTTCCAGACCTACCTTCAAGCACCGTGTGCTAAATGCTTATATTTATGGAAGTGGGGTGAACCGAATCCACACCTTATCCGTAAATTCCAAAGCATATTCTAGGTAGACTTCTCGGTCTTACATTTCAACGTAAACCGTTATTTCGCTTCCAATATCTTTATTGAGTTAAGCGAAGGTATTGTAGCACATCTAAAAACATATATAAGGCAATTTTACGGTTTCTCACTTAGTGAGAACATGTCACAATGAGGCAAAGTGAGCATCGCCTCTAGGGACTATGAATGTTGGAAAGGTGTCCTAAACCCAATCGGTCGGACCGGATCCGACCGGTCGGGTCATTTGATCCTATTTAGTTCATGTAATAACTTTATTATGATTAATAAAAGCACTTATGTTATTATATATTGTTTATCTTCATATTATTTGTTGTATATATATAGTAACGTCCCTAGTATCAATCAGTGATAGAGAAACCATGATAGTGATTATGGTTGATGAGATCTCTAATCACTATAACAAGGTTGGTACTTAAATGTCTCTAGTCTTACATATTATCAAATGGGACATTGATAGTATAATCGACTAAAGACGTATTGGATGTCTTCTATCTTTTAGAAGATAGGGATAGATCTCGCTATCGAAGTGTAGAGACACTTGACCGTACGCGGACGTGTATTAGAGAATGCGTGACGTTAGGATCGACCCACTTACATTAAGTGTCACACTATGTGGCGGTTGTGTAATTATCCTTTTGACCGAGTCTTCATGGCATCACGGTGTGGATTGTCATGCTTTGACACTATTGAGATTTCTCCTAACCACGGGCGATCATGCGGTAGTGATTGGGTATGATATTGAAGCATCACGGAGTATACATGATTGGTCGTCCGGGAATCGCGTATCCTATGATTGGGATTGAATATCCGAAATGGCCTTCTTATAAGGAATGTCTAGCTCTCAAGAATCTTTGCAAAGTGGGAGTAAATGTGTTATTCCGAGAGAGCATGATATCCAGATTATAAGATACGATCGTCAATGTATTGACACTCGAGATACGATCGTATGGATATTATTATAGCGATAGGATTGTAAGTTACACGGTAACTGCTTCACATGAAAGGTAGTAGTCATTGCTTTTGACTCTTCCGATGATTGGGGGTCACGGTGTGTTGCTAGACGCTATCCCGTGATCGTTAGGTATAAAGGGCATTTTGGTAAAATGCACTTTGTGTCTACGGCCAACATATTCGGAAGCCTATCGGGTCACACACATATGAACATCGAGTCGGATTAAAATGCGGTTATAGTTGATAACCAAATAAGGAAAGTTTATCTCTAGACTATAAAGGTTATAGTGGTAAATTAATATGGTGGTATTTATTTATTATGAATAAATAAAATACAAGATATTAATTATATACATAAATTAGATTAATTAAAGAATATTCCGAAGTCAATCTTTTTGGGATATGGGCGCCACTTTTGAGTGTACAAGATACACTTGGATTGTGCACTTTAATTAATAAGATTACCATAATATTAATATAAGATATTAATTGATTTTGGAAAATAGATTTATGGTAATAAGATAATTATAATCAATATAAGATATTGGCAAAATAAATTATAATTAAAGAGATAAATCAATCTAGAAGATTTTCTTTATTTTATTGGAAAAGGTTTTCTTCTCCTCCACACCATACGGGGCGCCAACCACTATATATAGGAGGTGGGTGTCAAGCTCTTTTGTACAACACAATTGCAAGAGTTCATAATTCTTGTGTAAAATAGAGAGCTCCATAGTGAGTTTGTGAGGAAGAAAAGGTCCGGTCTAGCAGCCGGAGTTTTTCCGATAGCAATCCAAGGAGGATTCCGCGAGGGGTTCGTGTGGATTAGCGATAGAGGCCGGACGCTGGACGGCTTGCGCGATTGAACTACTCTCCGTTGGCGGTCAAAGCGACGATCTTGTAGATCATCTAAGGTATAACCGTCAAACTACTTAACGTGTTTATTGCATTAAACGAAGAACGATCTAGAAAAGGAAATCAAATTTTAAATTCATTGCGTTAAACTAGTGATTTCCTAACAAAGGTATCGGAGCCGACTTCGAGCTTAAGCAATAAGCATAATTTAAATGCGTAGTATTTAATCGATAGATGCAAGATTTAAATCGCGAACGTTAAAACAAAAAAAAATAGGGTTCATGGGGTCGGCCGATCGGGCGGCGCCCCATCCTCGGCGGCGGCGGCGGCGGGCGGGGGTGGCCTCTGGCGGTCAGTCTCGTCGGCTCTCCTCTTCCATTGGGGAGATCAACCTTTTTGTTTTGTGATATTTTATTGTGCATAGATATCTCGCTTTGTTTAGTTGTGTCATATGGCCAACCGATGGTTCAAATAGTTTGGACCATTGGGAAACCATGTAGGACATTGGCCTTTCCAAATTTTGATTTGGAATAGGCCTAGGCCCTTTCCAAATATTTGATTTGGAATAGGCCTAAGCCTTGGCCACTTCCAAAATTTTGATTTTGGAAAGTGGCCAGGCCTAAACCAAAATTATTTGGCCTTTCCAAATATTTGATTTGGAGTAGGCCTAGGCCCTTTCCAAATATTTGATTTGGAATAGGCCTAGGCCTAGCCACTTCCAAAATTTTGATTTTGGAAAGTGGCCAGGCCTAGACTAAAATAATTTGGCCTTTCCAAATATTTGATTTGGAGTAGGCCTAGGCCCTTTCCAAATATTTGATTTGGAATAGTTTTAGTTTGTGCCACTTCCAAAATTTTGATTTTGGAAAGTGGCTGTGCCTAAGCTAAATTTAGTATTGGAAATGAAACAAATAGAGACTTTATAATTTTAATTTTATTTTGAATAGTTCAAATTTAATTAAAATTGAAATCGATTTAAAATTAAATGTTAATTTTAATTTTCGTTAAGTCATATAATTAATTAAAAGTTATTTAATTATTTGACGTGATAAAATAAAGACGCATGAGTAGTAGTAGTTAAAATTAGAATTTAATCTTTTCATATAAGATAAAATTGTATGGATTAGATGAGTAGATATAATGTGATTATATGGACCCCGATTGATCATGGACTCACCAATAGGATAGATGGGAATGTTTTCTTTATGTTGGTTTTTGAAAATTGTCCTAGGTCATTATGAAGAACGTGACCTAGTTTACTTTTTGCATTTATCCCATTCCTCGAGTTCCCTCAGTGCAAAGCGGGTGTAATTATTTATTATGTAACAAGAATGGAGCAAGAAGTTCGAGACCAAGGAGAAATAAAGAACCCATTGGCGTGACAAAGAATAAAGATCCTATTGGAGGTTGCAGATACCCTTAGTTTGTGACCCGCGGTTTCGCTGGGTTTGTATTCAAACCGCACTCTAGAAAAAGTCCATGATCATACCGGTTATTTTATGCGCGAATGTTGTGTATGTTTTACTTTATATGATATCGTAGTAATATGCACATAGTAGATGAGACCATAATTAAACCAAATTAATTAAGTGAATTAATTAAAATTATTCCCACGCTAAAAATCGAGCCAAAATTGTCTCTCAATATTATAATGACGGTGAAGAGCCCTTTGTTCGATCCAATCGATCGCCCTCGCCGGGAGTTGACCTACCACGGGTATATCGTTATTATTGAGATATGATCGCTACGAGATCTCATGAATATTGGGTTACGACTCGATCGAATCTTGCGGTGATTGGCCCTTGTCAGACCGCCTGATTTTAGAGACAAGGGGTTGGCTATCATATGAGATGTGAACGCCAAAGAGTTGACTAGTCAACCACCGAGTCGATGCGATGCGACCGCAAGAGTACCTACCGTCGAAATTATCTCGGTTGATCGGCCCCTCGCCGGGAATCGAGGTAACTAGATGGGATCCTACCACTAAAGAATTAATTAAATTCTTGAAAGTCAATAGGAATAGTTGGCTAGTGGGAGTAAAACCTTAAAAAAATTTTAAGTGCAAATTTAGGGTTTTTATACATGAGCTTTTACTTATTCTATCTTTTATTTATTGTTGTAGAAAATGTCAAACAAATTGAACCTTCGCTTTATCATCGATAACAAGCTTGACGAAACTAATTTTCTCGATTGGGAAAGAAACCTCAAAATCGCTTTTGAGGCACGAAGATTGGCTATGTCTTGGACGAGGCCCTACCGGAAAAGCCCGCCGAGGGTTCGGGCCGCAGATGTTGTCGAGAAGTACAACAAGCACTCGCTCGACAAGATCGATGCTACATGTATCATGCTTGCTTCTATGACACCGAATCGCAGAAACAAAGATGAGTCTATGGACGCCACTCTATCATGGTCCACCTGAAGGAACTTTATGCTTCTCGCCTCGCATCGAGAGGTACGAGGTCTCAAGGCCCTGCTTAGTTGTAAGATGGCATCCGGGATCGCCGTGGGGTCACACGTGCTTAAAATGATCGGGTACATGGAGAGGCTTGGGAAGTCGGGCCACAAGTTGGAACGAGAGTTGAGTATTGACTTGATTCTCGCAATCTCTACCGACTCATTCTCGCAGCTTTGTGATGAACTATCACATGAACAAGATAGATTGCTCCTCAGCGGAGTTATTGAACATGTTGAAAACTCACCGAGGGCACCGTAGGGAAGGGAAAGCAAGTGTTGCCGGGTCACTTCAAGTAAGGGCAAGGCAAAAGCCTGTAAAAGTCCAAGAAGGCGAAGGCGCACCTAAGCCAACGCCTAAGATAGCAAAAGACAAATCCAAGGATGCTTGCTTCCATTGCGGTGAGACCGACATTGGAGGCAAACCGCAAGGGCTTCTTGAGTACCAAGAAGAAGCATTCGATGCTTCGACTTCAGTGAATATTTATGATTGAGATCAACATTACTTCTTCTAAGTCTAACCACCGGGTATTAGATAATCGTTTGTGGTTCTCATATTTGTACGAATATGCAGCACTAAGAAGAACTAGAGATCCGAGGAAAAGGAGAGGTGGACCTACGCGCTGGAAATGGAGTGCAAACGCCATACCGGCCGTAGGAGTTTATTTTCTTTCATTGCCCAAAGGGGGCTAGTACTAGAACTCAATAATCAAGTTATTTTGTTCCTCGCTTCTACGAAGAGCATTATTTCTATTTCTCGCATTAGATGTTGATGGATTTTCTTTTACGCTTGAGAATAAATGTTGTTCTTTTTCACGTGATGGAATCTTTTATGGTAATCGCATACTTAGCAATGGTCTCTACATATTAGATATGAATGTTGACGTACTTAATATAAATAACAAGAAAGCCAAAACAAATGACTTGAATGAATCCTACTTATGGCATTGTAGACTTGGCCATATAAATAAGAATCGCATTTCCAAACTCCATAAAGATGGAATGTTGGATCAATTCGATTACGAATCGCTTGATACATGTGAAGCTTGTTTACTTGGCAAGATGACAAAGTCACCTTTTAGTGGCAAAGGGATAAGATCCAATGAATTGCTTGAGCTCATACATACCGATGTGTGTGGCCCAATGTCGATTCAAGCCAAAGGAGGATACTTTATTTTATCACTTTCACCGATGACCATTCTCGCTATGGTTATATATACTTAATGAAGTACAAGTCCAAAGCCTTCAAAAGTTCAAAGAATTCGTAGCGAAGTGGAGAAACAAATGGGTAAAGAAATCAAAACACTTCGATCCGATCGAGGTGGAGAATACCTAGATCGAGAGTTTCAAAGTTATTTAAAGGAGAATGGGATTCTACTCAATGGACCCTCCAGGGACGCCAAATGAATGGCATTTCGAGAGAGGAGGAACCGTGCATTTTGTTAGACATGGTACGATCCATGATGAGCTACGCAGCTTCTTCCAAAATCGCTTTGGGGTACGCCTAAAACCCGCATCCTATACACTCGAACCGAGTTCCATCAAAGACGGTTGAATCCACACCATACGAGGTATGGCATAAGAGGAAACCGAGTCTAGCCTATCTTAAACCTTGGGGTTGTCCGACTTATGTGAAGAGGATGATGCTCGATAAATTAGAAGCTAGATCTGACAAATGTCTATTTGTGGGTTATCCTAGAGAAACTAGAGGATACCAATTTTACCATCCTTAGGAACAAAAGGTGTTTGTTGCCAGGACTGGCCACTTTCTGGAGAAAGAGTTTATTCTCGGATAGGTCGGTGGGAGTAAAATTGATCTTGAAGAAATTCGAGAACCACTTACGGATAATAGTCATTGATGGAAGTAGAGGACTTGCCACACGTAGATGTGACACCACCCTCTACCGTGGACACACTAGCACCTCGAAGATCCACTGGAACGCCGTGAACTCCGAAGGTATACAGCGCGTATCTCATGGAAGATGAGGACCCTAGAACTTATGAGGAAGTGCTATTAAGGCATGACAAAGAGAAGTGGCTGGAAGCCATGAATTCTGAAATGGAATCCATGAAAGACAACCAAGTTTGGAACTTAGTTGATCCACCTGAGGGAATAGTTCCCATAGGGTGTAAATGGGTCTTTAAGAGAAAGACCGACATGGACGGTAACGTGACTACCTACAAGGCTAGGTTGGTGGCAAAAGGATATAAGCAAAGACAAGGAGTTGACTATGACGAAACCTTTCGCTGCTGCCATGTTAAAATCCATTAGAATTTTGCTTGCTATTGCAAAGATACCATGATTACGTAAATCGCAGATGGATGTGAAAACAAATTTTCCTTAACGGAACCTCGCCTGAGGAAGTGTATATGACACACTCGAGGGTTTCACAACCAATGACGCCAGGATGGTGTGTAAACCGCAAAGATCCATTTATGGACTAAAGCAAGCTTCGAGTTGGAATCTTCGCTTTGATGAGATAATCAAACAGCTTTGATTTCATCAAAAACGAAGATGAGCCCTGTGTTTACAAGAAGGTTAGTGGGAGTGCCATTGTGTTCTTAGTGCTTTATGTGGATGACATATCGCTTCATAGGAAATGATGTGCCTATGTTACAATCAAAAAGCTTGGTTATCCAAGAACTTCTATGAAGGACTTGGGTGAGGCAAATTATATTCTCGGGAATAAAGATCTATAGAGATAGATCTAAAAGGTTGCTTGGTCCGTCACAATCCACCTACATAGACAAGATGTCAAGAGATTCAAAGATGGAGCACCCAAGAGAGGATTGCTGCCCATGTCACATGGGGTCTACCTGGCCCAAGGGAATGAGTCCTAAGACAGAGGAGGAAAGGGCACAAATGAGTAAAGTCCCTTATGCTTCGGCAATTGGGTCTATCATGTATGCCATGTTATGCACAAGACCGTGACGCCTCGCACTCTCTTAGTATGACTAGCAGTACTACCAATCCAGTGATGGTCACTGGTTGTCACAAAAATATCCTTAAGTACTTGAGACGCACTAGTGATATGTTCCTGGTTTTCGGAATGATGATTTAGTATTACGAGGTTACACATGCCGCCTAAACCGACAAGGATGACTTCAAGTCACAACTGATTTGTTTTCACGCTTAACGGCGGAGCAAAGTGAGTCGGAAGAGTTCCAAGCGAGACTACCGCAGATTCTACAACGGAAGCCGAATACATAGCACCTCGGAGGCGGCAAAGGAAGCGCTTTGATGAAGAAGTTCATTATCGAACTTGGTGTGGTTCCTCCATTGAAGGTCCAAAGGCTCAGATCGTGATAATAATGGAGCGATATCTCACCAAAAGGAACCAAGGTCTCATCGTAAGTCCAAACATGTGCTACGGCGCTATCACTTGATTAGAGAGATAGTAGATAGAGGAGATGTAAAGATAGAGAAAGTCCACACGGATGATAACATAGCCGATCCGTTAACTAAGGCATTGTCTCAAGCTAAGCATGAGAAACATGTTCACTTGCACGGGCTTAGGCATATGGGTGATTGGCTTTAGGCCAAGTGGGAGATTGTTGGAAAGGTGTCCTAAACCCAATCGGTCGGACCGGATCCGACCGGTCGGGTCATTTACGCCTATTTAGTTCATGTAATAACTTTATTATGATTAATAAAAGCACTTATGTTATTATATATTGTTTATCTTCATATTATTTGTTGTATATATATAGTAACGCCCCTAGTATCAATCATGATAGAGAAACCATGATAGTGATTATGGTTGATGAGATCTCTAATCACTATAACAAGGTTGGTACTTAAATGTCTCTAGTCTTACATATTATCAAATGGGACATTGATAGTATAATCGACTAGCACGTATTGGATGTCTTCTATCTTTTAGAAGATAGGGATAGATCTCGCTCATCGAAGTGTGTAGACACTTGGACCGTGACGTGGACGTGTATTAGAGAATGCGTGACGTTAGACCGACCCACTTACATTAAGTGTCACACTATGTGGCGGTTGTGTAATTATCCTTTGACCGAGTCTTCATGGCATCACGGTGTGGATTGTCATGCTTTGACACTATTGAGATTTCTCCTAACCACGGGCGATCATGCGGTAGTGATTGGGTATGATATTGAAGCACGCGGAGTATACATGATTGGTCGTCCGGGAATCGCGTATCCTATGATTGGGATTGAATATCCGAAATGGCCTTCTTATAAGGAATGTCTAGCTCTCGAGAATCTTTGCAAAGTGGGAGTAAATGTGTTATTCCGAGAGAGCATGATATCCAGATTATAAGATACGATCGTCAATGTATTGACACTCGAGATACGATCGTGATGGATATTATTATAGCGATAGGATTGTAAGTTACACGGTAATCGCTTCACATGAAAGGTAGTAGTCATTGCTTTTGACTCTTCCGATGATTGGGGTCACGGTGTGTTGCTGACGCTATCCCGTGATCGTTAGGTATAAAGGGCATTTTGGTAAATTGCACTTTGTGTCTACGGCCAACATATTCGAAGCCTATCGGGTCACACACATATGAACATCGAAGTCGGATTAAAATGCGGTTATAGTTGATAACCAAATAAGGAAAGTTTATCTCTAGACTATAAAGGTTATAGTGGTAAATTAATATGGTGGTATTTATTTATTATGAATAAATAAAATACAAGATATTAATTATATACATAAATTAGATTAATTAAAGAATATTCCGAAGTCAATCTTTTGGGATATGGGGCGCCACTTTTGAGTGTACAAGATACACTTGGATTGTGCACTTTAATTAATAAGATTACCATAATATTAATATAAGATATTAATTGATTTTGGAAAATAGATTTATGGTAATAAGATAATTATAATCAATATAAGATATTGGCAAAATAAATTATAATTAAAGAGATAAATCAATCTAGAAGATTTTCTTTATTTTATTGGAAAAAGGTTTTCTTCTCCTCCACACCATATGGGGCGCCCCAACCACTATATATAGGAGGTGGGTGTCAAGCTCTTTTGTACAACACAATTGCAAGAGTTCATAATTCTTGTGTAAAATAGAGAGCTCTCCATAGTGAGTTTGTGAGGGAAGAAAAGGTCCGGTCTAGCAGCCGGAGTTTTTCTGATAGCAATCCAAGGAGGATTCCGGCGAGGGGTTCGTGTGGATTAGCGATAGAGGCCGGACGCGTGGACGGCTTGCGCATTGAACTACTCTCCGTTGGCGGTCAAAGCGACGATCTTGTAGATCATCTAAGGTATAACCGTCAAACTACTTAACGTGTTTATTGCATTAAACGAAGAACGATCTAGAAAAGGAAATCAAATTTTAAATTCCGCTGCGTTAAACTAGTGATTTCCTAACAATGAATGGCCTATTCCGAGTATAGAATACTCTATCTCTGTTGAAAACAGAGAAACCTCAAAATATTTTGGATAAACTTACCGGAGTGTTTGAATAGTTATCGACAAGAAGTCACTACTGGAAGCTCCTACTAGCTCAGTATCTTTCATCGGACTCGAAGGTCGTCATGAACAAGCTATGTTACTTTTTATATCCATTATCCTTTCCCGATTGAAAGGAAACTTAGTCATTGAACCTTTGAGACAATATAACCGTGATCGGGAGAAAGGAATCACCCTGAGCCAATCTTGGTGTCTTGTCTTTTAGGGACTATGCACTAACTATGGAATATGAAGAAGCGTTTATCTAAATATAGAAACCAATTGCTTTTAATAGTTCTTAATATGTGTTTTATATACATATTTCAAATGGGTTGTAAGTGGTTTTGACTTTATCAAACAAAAGTCCGAGTCTTGGATTCAGACTACAAATGGTATATTCACTTTCATACGACAAACAAATTATCGAATAGAAGGTAAATCCATTCGCTCCAACGAGTCTTAAATGAAAATAAATTTTTCGCGATATCCAAGGATTGAACCCGAGATTCATTTCCTTATATCACTCCCACTATTCTAGCTAAAATTAACTGCCCGTTGTTTACTCTTTTAATCGTTAAATGCACTTTGCTACCTTGTTCTTCCAAAGAACTTAGCTCGAGAAAATCACCAAGGATTCATAGGTTGGTGATCCAAAATCACCGCCCTTATCCTATGATTTTCGCTAATTAATTTTCGGTTCACCTTAAAATTTTCTCGCTTTAGGTGACTAACACTTTTAGACATATTCTCCCATTCTTGACTTTCAATGAATGGAAATTGATCTTGAACCAATTTCGTTTGAGTAGACACTACTCTTGAACCGTGGGATGTCTATTTCGAGTGTTACTCGTCGAGACTTCTCGGATTTTCTAATATACCAGAAAAAACAACAAATCATAGCATTAAAGCTCCCACTAGTTTATCGGTTCCAAATACCGTCTAACCAGCAATGCTTTATTTTATGATTTTCCAATTTTTCAATTTGAAAATCTCTCGTGTAAACACTTACACAGTTCTAATGTTTCCAAATCATAAAACTCCCACTAGTTCATCGATTCCAAATATCGTCTAACTAGCAACATTTCATGACTTTCCGGTTTTTCAATTAGAACGGTTACGTGTGTAGTCAGTTACACTTTTCTAATGTTCTAGAAAAACAACAAATCATAAAGCTCCCACTAGTTCATCGATTCCAAATATCGTCCAACTAGTAACACTTCATGATTTTCCGATTTTTCAATTAGAAAATTGCACGTGTATTTCCTGCACACTCAAAATTCACTAAAAGAATTTCAAAGTCCGAAATCACCTTTGTTCAAACTAAGTTTGTCTTCCGTTTGACACGAATGACACTAGTGACATACCTATATGTCACTCTGGTTTTAAAAGGCTTGAGAGAAAATATCTCTTTCGAAAAATAATTGCATTATCGATTAACTAGTTCAACGTCCTAGTTACTTTCCACTTTTAACGAAATCAATACTAGTCAATTTTTTAAGCAATTTAGTAAGGGATATAATGCTGTAAATAAAATGACATATATTAATTCAAGTTTAACACTACTATATTATTTTATTTTAGGAATTGTAAACTAAAAATAAGTCTACTCTACCATTCCAAGGTTTTAACCTCGCATCTCAGTGCCGCCGTAGGGTAGGTCAAAGAGATGACGGTTAAATCGAGACAATCTCATCAATGAATAACTTGTGAGAATCGAACATCCCACGAGAATCGAACATCCCTTTATTCATTGACTACCTTCCTTTTTTAGCCTAGATATTACCAAAAATATCCTTTATGAGTGTGACCTACTATATCGGATCTCTTAGATGCGCCCGAGTGTGCCGTCGTAGGATAGGTCGGTGACCCGACGAGTACCCGTAAATCCTATCCTTTCGGAGACCAAGCCATGAATGTTGATAGGGTGAACACCATCCGTAGGGGACGAATCAAAGCGCCGCGAGGCGCCACCTCTTCTCTCACACTTACTTGTATCTATAGTAGAGGCCGTGGGGTTGGTGTCGCCTCCCCGCTCCCACTCAATAATTTGGAAGTGGTTGTGGGTTAACTAACCACGCCTTTTGATGTTATCATAAAAGTACATCAAATCAAGGATTCGAATGGTGTCGGTGACGTAGGCAAGCCTACCCGTCCTATTCGTTGGAACATATGTGACAATGGACGAAATCGGGTCAAGACAAATTTCATTGAGATAAGAAGGAATCACCCTCCGCTCCCAGTGTGTAGCTTAGTCTTGCCGACCCCGTGCATACATCACACTAGGAGGGTTAAGTCGGTCGAGCCTAGCTCGGCTTGGCCACCCAACCTATAAGCGAACCGCTTTTATCCAAGATTTATTGTTCTTTTACCATCATTCAATCTCGTGAGACACTACGAATTGAAAACGTGATCTCGCTTTGGGCTTTAACGCGGTTCACCGAGAACACACACCGAAAGGCCTAACGATTTCATAACCCGTCCTCGGATCATTAATTAGTTACTAAATTTATTAATTACCACGTATTAATTAAATTTCAACTAATTACACGAGTTTGTATACATGCCTATTTTAATTACCAAAATTAAAATTCTACATGTATGCATGGAGTGGATTTATGATATGATGCATGTCATGGCAATTCCGATTTTATATCTATTTTATGATCGAACACATAAAAAATAAATTGCGGAAATTTAAACACCGAGATGGATTGTTGGTACCCCCGTAACTAATCTATCCTAGGAAAAATAAATTACAATCTTGTTGTCTTCGAGTCTTGATCTTCGAATCTTGAACTCGAACCGCCGGAACACGAACCACGAACACCCGAGAGGAGAAAAGGTCTTTTTAATTAAATAAATCCAATTTATTTTAATTAATCATATGCGGCTGTTTATAATTATTTTCCAAAAATAATAATTTTTATTTTTTATATTGATGCGGCTGTTTACCCAAAAAAAAAGGATTTTCCAAAAAATTATCTTCCTTTTAATTTTTTTAATTTTTATTTTTTTTTATTTGCATCATGCGGCTGTATAGTAAAAAAAAAAAAAAATTAGGTTAACTAAAAAAAAATTGATGCTGCCGCAACATGAATAAAAACCCTAGCCGCAATTTATATTAAACAGGACTTATAGCGACGCTTTTCAGCGTCGCAGAAAGCCCTGTAGCAGTTTTTAATAAAATTTTATCCATTTCTCCTCGTTCATACCTTGGGTTTCGCCTTGATCTTCAATTTTCCAGCAAGATCTTCATCTTTTCCAGCCCGGATATTCAAAATTACAATAAAAGATGCTACTTTTACATATAAATTTAGAAAATTGACATAAAATAAATACAATTCCTATGCTCAATTGTTACTAAACAAAGGAGCTACAATAGATCTAACGAGTAAACAAAGATACCAACTCCAATCCATCTCTTCAACCAAGACATTCATAACATAAAAAAAAAAATAATACATGCGCCGCCCCTATTTTTTAAAAAAAATTTGGGACAAAAATCTACATGTTTTACCACTCCTAGATCTAATATTTTATACGTATAAATATAGATCACCATGGCGACTGATACCACTGTTAGAAATACCATCCGCAACGGAAGCGATTTAAGGATCTAGATCTATGAATATACGCAATAAAACATTAAATCTATATCTACAAGGGGGTTGTAGATCATACCTCTTGGATCTCTAAATCCAAGTTGAAGAACCGCAAAGGATGAATGTGAAGATGTGAAGAGCACCACAGTCTTCCGATCGTGTGATCCAAGCAATTCCCGTGGAAGGAATTCTCGACTCGAACCCTTCCGATATGCTACCCGGAAAAATCTCCAAGATTTCTCCCTAATACCCCTTGGCCGAAAAAATATTTTCTTCTCCTCTCTAAGAGGTGAAGTCGAAATATGTAGTGTATTAAGGCTTGGGAGAACTCTCTTTTTATAGGAGAGTAAAACTTAGCCTCCAAGGATTTTTATTTATCAAACAAAATAAATCCTTTAATAAAAGATAATTCCATAATATCCTAGAACAAATCTAGAATAATATTTATCTTTATTATTTACCATAAATATTTATCCAATAAATATTTTATGCACATGTCTTATTAATCACAAGAAAACTAATTTCTTGTTCCATTAAGAAGAGGGGGGGCGAAATTTATCATATTGACCTAGTCAATATTAATTTTGCCATCACACAATAATTGGGCCAAGATTATGGAAAATGTCTTTTCCACATATTTAATTATTTAGCCCAACTAATTTAATAGTCCACTAAACAATTAATTCACATATCGTTTTAATAAAGTCCAACAAGAACTAAATTAATATTATCAGGATTCGACGTCCGAGAATAGCTATGCTATTTTAGGAGGCACGTCGGGGACCATGGACTAATAATCAGCGGCTCCGATAAATCAAATAAATAATTATAGAATAATTATATTCGATAAATCAATCATAGGAATATGCCACCATAATCCCGTGACTGCACTCCTCCGATTATGAGATTATATTTATCTCTTCATGAGAATGATAATAAGCGTCCATTGATATAATCATTACATATGGATTAATCCTCCATAGACTGTTCATTCTAAATCGGGAAGTTACCGTTAACCCTTTTTAGAACCTCTTATCCTTATTTACCATTAACCCCCTAGTGATCAATTAATTCATACAACTCACTGGTGATCAATCAGTGTGATATGAACTCGCGCGATCGATCAGTTTCTAGGATTAACAAATAAGGGAACTGTCTATCTACTTCCATAAATGGAAGGAATGGATTCCGTATCTGTGATAACACAGACTACTCACTCAATCCAAAGACAACGCCAAGATGGGGTAATTCACTACCACGCACTCGGTGTAATCCTTAACCGTCAAGTCAAACTTCATACGATTCAAGCGGTTGGATCGTGATCACCTCGGGATTAAGATATATCCATAAATATGATCATCCATTGATTCGATAAGACTTCTCGATCACGGAATTATATCGTGAACTCTAATCAAATCGGTCCAGCCCTATATGATATATCTATCATATATAAATGCCCCACCAGGTTCTCTTAACCGAAAGTCCGGATAAGACAATCACACCTATTGTGTTCTGGGCGCATTAATAGCACGTTAAAGGAGAGACCCGATACTCTCGATTAACTTCACTACGGGCTAATTGTATTTTAAGTATATCTTCACTAACTCAATCCTCCCGTATATCCCATACAATCGAGTTAAGTGATTACATAAACGATATACTTAGGGTTTTCAGTAGTGTAAATACTATTGTCACATCGGTGAATATGAGAATAATAAATATGAATAATAACATCATTTCATTTATTAAATAAAACAATTACAAAATTGTCTTTCGGGCATCACACTAATAACAATCTTCGACAATTGTCGCTTTGCTTTTTGACGATTTTGGACTATTCACCCTTTGACTTGTATCCATTGGATATGCCTCTGTTTCTTTCCAAAGTTCTTTTAATCTTGACAATTGATTTGTTTGACAAAATAAAAAGTTGTTATCTGTCCTTTTCCTTGTAATCTTCCTATGTAATCTTTGGTTAATTCAAATATACATATCCAGCAAGTTCCTATGTGTAAAGGTCTGCTGAGATATAGATTAGTCAGCTGTTCCAAGGTTGCTGTGTTTATAAAACACTGCAGCTGACTATCTTATATCTAACTTTTTATTATGAAGTTAGATTTCACCATTTTCATCATAACCAAGTTCCAATCACCACTTTACTTATGGAACTTAGACTTTGTTCACAAGGTATATGTAATCAGTTTAGGTCATCATAGACTTCCCTAAATTCTGATTCCATATACTTGATTTTAAATACTGAGTTTGATCCCTTAGCCTTCAATAACTGAGTTTGAACCCTCTGCCTTTAGTCTTCAGCAGGTTCCTAAACTAGTCTACTGACTCAGTTACCCTACTGATATAGACAGGTCTACTGATGATAGTCAGCTGACCAATTATAGTGCTTGTTTGATCAAACCTATACAAAGATCAAACTCTAATAAGCCTATACATTTGATCTAGACATCTTTTTGCCTTTGCTCTATAACATCTAGTCTGGCACTCATCACAGAACAAACTCAGTCCTTTCTCATTATAATCATGTTTGTTCAAAAGTTATTACAGTCTAGATTCAGCAAAAATAAAAAACAGGTGTAAGTATGCTGATCTAGTTCCTTATTTCTCTTTCTTGCCTTTCTTTTTCTTGCTGTTCTTGATATTTCCTTATATCTCTGACCATGTCTCTCATCCATTGATTTTCAATAAGGGAAAATCAATATGGGGGTTCACTTCCTTCCACCATTTCCATGCCTCAGGTAGAGTAAGGTTAATT